>JAODAL010009156.1:0-112710 GCA_025379985.1 Phyllomedusa bahiana
CCCCGCTCCGCGCCGAAAAATAATGTGCATGACACTTTTCTCCCCCCCGGCGGATTCGCCGAGCGGGAAGGAGCGCCCCGGTTTTCCACTGTCTCTAGAGCAGTGGATTACCGAAATTTTCCCTGCCCGGATTGGTGCCGTACTGAAAGTCCCAATCCGGCGCCAGTCCGGCCCAAACCGGGGAGAAAAAACCGTGTAAAACGGGGCCCCTTACAAAAAAATCCTTCTCTGAATCATATAAACCTAAATCTCACAGAGCTCAGCTTCTCATTCATCACATCCAGCTGTCGGATAGAGGCATAAACCACTTGACAGGTTCTCTTTAAATGGTACAGACACCTTTTTTCCTTTGGGCCACTTTTAAAAACCTTTGTTTAAATGCGGGATTGTCTTCTACAGCTCATATGTCTGAAATTTATACTATTTCCCAAATTTTTTAAGGTTTTTTTCTCCATTTTTGTCCAAAAAAAAAAAACCCTTAAAAAGGTTTGTAAAGACCGCACGGATGTCTTTTTTATTTTAAAGGGTTTATTATAAAAAGTTTGGTCTATACATGAAACGCTATTCCATGCTATTTAAAATAAACCTTAAAACAAAAAAAGATGCCTGTGCATCATTACAGTCGGGGGCCGGCCAACAGAAATTTCGGGGCCCCCCCATACAGCTGAACACCTGCCCCCCCCCCCCCCAATAAACCCCACCCCCCGAAAAACCCCATCGCCCCCCCCCCAGCAAAAAAAAAATGCCTCTAGGAAAAATAAATGCGCCCATTTTACCACATAATAAAAGGTTCAAAAAAGAAAATGTATTTTTTTATACAATACCAAATGAGTCCCCAACCCTTTCCCCTCACACATCATAGAAAACAGGGTAAGTAAACTCCCTCCAAAATCCCCCTTTCCCCCCCATACACCCATCCCCCCTCCACCCCATACACTATCCCCCCCCCACCCACATACACACCCCCCTCCACCCACTACAATACCCCCTCCAGCCCATACAATATCCCCCTCCACCCAAAAATACCCCCCTCCAGCCAATACAATATCCCCTCCCACCAACATACAATATCCCCCTCCCCACCAACATAATATCCCCCTCCCCCCATATACAATATCCCCCTCCCCCACATAAAATCCCCCCCCTCCGCCCACAAAAAACCCCCCCCACCCACATACAATATCCCCCTCCACCCACATACAAAATCCCCCACCACCCCCAAACAATATCCCCCACCCCCCACAAAATATCCCCCCCATGTTTCCCTTGGTCACCACCCGCCACCTTCTAAAAAAACCCGCAAAAATAGGAAACCCCCCTTTAACACCAGCTGGGAAAAAATTTTAAAAACCCCCGCCATTAGGACCCATAGAGGTCAGACACCAGCTAGGTATAACCTACAACCCGCCATATGAGAACATAGAGGTCAGACACCAGCCAGGTAAACCTAAAAACCGCCATATAAAACCCCACTTTAAGGAAACCCAGTCAGGCACTTACAGTGATGCACTGACCAATTTAGAACAAAATAACCCCTGAATAAGGTACCCCCGGGGTCTTTTTGAGGATCGTTCTTTCTCTCATGAGTTTTTTTATTCCCTTTTTCTTCTGATCCGTTAACCGCCATGAGACTTCCCCCGGCCACAACTCATCCCTCAAAATTATACACAAATATTTAAAATCCTCAATTTTCCAGCTCTCTATCTATTTCCCCCTTGCAAACTTCCCAGGGGTTTTGGGGGAAACGGGACAATATAATTAGAGGCCATACCAAAGGGGTTTGGGGGGTGGGGGAGGACTAACCTCTGGAGATAATCACAGCTTTGGGCCCGCTCCCCAAAAATTTATTACGGGAGGTAGGGGAAATGGGGGAAAAGGGCCCGGTAATTAGATAGGCCCTATTTAGGGAGGAACACCCCCTGGTAATTGGGGCCCCCCCAGGAGGTTGGGGGGTACCCACCATGATCCCCTTTATTGAGGGGGGAGGGCCCCCTTCAGGGGGTTTGGTGGAGTCGGGGGCCCCCTTCAGGGGGTTAGGGGAGTCGGGGCCCTCCTTCAGGGGGTTTGGTGGAGCGGGCCCTCCTTAGGGGTTTGGGGGGGTCGGGGGCCCCCTCGGGTTTTGGTGGAGTCGGGGCCCTCCTTCAGGGGTTCGGTGGAGTCGGGGCCCTCCTTCAGGGGTTAGGTGGAGTCGGGGCCCTCCTTCAGGGGTTAGGTGGAGTCGGGGCCCTCCTTCAGGGGTTAGGTGGAGTCGGGGCCCTCCTTCAGGGGTTAGGTGGAGTCGGGGCCCTCCTTCAGGGGATAGTTTGAGTCGGGGCCATCCTTCAGGGGTTAGGTAGAGTCGGGGCCCTCCTTTAGTGGTTAGGTGGAGTCGGGGCCCTCCTTCAGGGGTTAGGTGGAGTCGGGGCCCTCCTTTAGGGGTTAGGTGGAGTCGGGGCCCTCCTTTAGGGTTAGGTGGAGTCGGGGCCCTCCTTCAGGGGTTAGGTGGAGTCGGGGCCCTCCTTCAGGGGTTAGGTAGAGTCGGGGCCCTCCTTCAGGGGTTAGGTAGAGTCGGGGCCCGCCTTCAGTGGTTAGGTGGAGTCGGGGCCCTCCTTCAGTGGTTAGGTTGAGTCGGGGCCCTCCTTCAGGGGTTAGGTGGAGTCGGGGCCCTCCTTCAGAGATAGGCAGCAGTGCTCTCTAGTATATTAAAAAAAAACAAATCAATCACTTACCTGACTCTCGCTCCGGCTCCCGCCACTCCGTGCTTCCACTGTCTCCTACTGCGGCGCTGCATAGGCGGCGCGGGGGAAGTGACGTCACCGCGCCGCCTACGTCAGCAGTAGGGGCCGGCGCCTGGCAGGCTGAAGGCCTAATGCGTTCAGCCTGCCAGGGAGAGCAGCGGAGCGCAGCGCTAGTGGTGCTGTGCTCCGCTGACACCGCGCAGCCCCGAGAGTCGGGGACATTAGTCCCCAACTCCCGGGCCCGGTCTCTGAGTGCTCGGGACGCGGGGCCCGGGCGTTCAGAGACCGGATGTGTGGACGGGCCCCGGGGAGCGACGGCACTGCCTCCGGGGCCCCCCGCAACTCGGGGCCCACACTGTGGGCCAGGCGGAGTCTGGTTCGGCGGCCGCGCCGCCGGGCCCCGCTCTGCCGTGAGGAATAAGGGGGCCCGCTTGCCGCGGGCCCCATACGGGAGTACCGGTTGTACTCCCTGTATGGCGGCCCTGATTACAGTCCGTGTAAAGAAGTTTTTCTTCAGGGCAAACTGGAGAAAACTTTCATGTGTTCTGGCTCGTTATCACCCTGTTCCAGTGCATTGGACATATGGAGCCAAACGGATAGACTGCCTTGGACTACCTCGACTCTTCAGTTCCAAATTACTTGGATGCTCAAAAAAGGTTAGTACATATAAGAACTAGCTAGTTTTACCCAAAAGTTGCAATAGCGCAGTATTTTTATTTTTTTACTTTAATAGAATATTTTTAGCTAGAGGCCCTTCAGTGCTTATTCTGTCAGATAAGCTGACAATCTGCAGCCCCACTTTCTGAAAGTTGTCTCACATATGATCTTGTTAAGCAAGAGGGACAGTTTTCCTAATCCTTTATAATATTTAGACGGTTAACGCTTTGGCCAAGCAGACAATTGCTGTGCTAAATATATCGGAGGATTGTGCTGTCTGATAAATTTGGTGCAACTTACTAGAAGTGGTACAAGCTTTTCCTTTAAGGGGTGTTTCGACACTACAAAATGTAGTGGACTCTACTGGTCATCCTTCACGGGCCAGGTGCAGCCAATCACAGACCGCAACATGCACGGGCCAGTTGCGACCTATGAATGACTACAAAATAAGTCTACATTGATCACCGTGACAGCCGCAATGAGCTAGAGTGTAAAGCACGTAAGCATTCTTATTTTCTTTCCAGGAGGACAAAAAAAAAAGAAGACATGGACCACAAATCCTCTTACCATATGTTCATCTATTGCTTCTCGGCAAAAATATTTGCAAAAGTGAACACAAGCTTTCTTAGTATAGGCCCACTTGCCACTTCACAGCGACCTCTATAAAGTGGGTCCCTACACTATGATGTAGCACCTCATAGCAGCCACTGCTGGAGTGACAACAGTACCAGTAAGGCTATGTTCACACTGCTTAAACTGGGGTGCATTTCGCCGCATATTTTGTGGTGTACTGTGCTCAAATATGAGTGAAATGCGCCACAGTCATTACGGTAAACCACAGTTCTCATAGAGAACTATGGATTACCCCTCCTCTCCCCGGGCATACAATACAACGTGAGGAGAGATAAGTGACATGTCAATTACTAGCGGCGCTAGTAATGAATGTCAATGGGGCCGGCGGGCCGCCGGCCCCTCCACCCCACGGGAGTGCTCGCCGATCGGCACGAGCTCCCAAAGTCCTGGTGTAATTGCAAGCCGCAATTATGCAGCGTGAACTTAGCCTAAGGGAAACAAGCCAGTGGCCCAAGAGTTCCATTGCTGCTAGACCTAGCCCCCTGGCTCTGGGTCACACTATTCAACAAGTACCACAACCAAAAAAGAAAGTATCAAAAACACTCACCCTTCCATAGGCTCCCAGCAAGTAGACTAAGAAAAGGGGGCAGTGGCCCTTATTAATACTACTCCTAATTAGAATTCTTCTTTTCTTCTATTTTCTTTTTATCATGCCCTGACAAACTAACATTTTAGAGCATTAGAACACCCCATTCAGTTTACACCATCCATTGGTTTAATTATTTCTTGCCCAATATTTGGATGCATTTGGTTGCACTTTTATCTATGTGAAACCAATTTTTTTTCCAACCCAGACACCAATGTTTAGGTGCAGAGACTATATTATAATAACGATAATAAATATGGTGCAATGAGAGGGGCTGCAGTCTGAGCCACCACCAAGCTCATCTAACAGGATAAGCTTGGAGCAGCTGGTAGTACATTGTAAGACACATTAGCTGCAGAAGACAAATGGCCGTCATATGTATAATCAAAACTAATTGTTACTATGTTTCATATGTACTGCACAAATCCCCCATCACCCACCAACTGGGACAGTGTTCCCCAACTCCAGTCCTCAAGGCCCACCGACAAGTCGTGTGTTCAGGATCTCCCACAGAATGCTCGGATAATTAAATCACCTGTGCAATGCTACGAAAAGCCAGAAAACATGACCTGTTGGTGGCCTTGAGGACTGGAGTTGGGAACCCCTGAACTAGGACATTTCCATAGTCTCTGCTGCTTGTACAGTGCACAACCACAGGTTGGCCTTTTACTTAAAAGTTGTGGGGCAGATTTACTAATCCTGTCTAATATTTGGACATCATAGGCTAAGGCCAGGTAAATAGAAGCTGTGCCAAATTCATCACAGTAGCTCTTGCTGTATTATAAATTTGGTTGAACTTGCTAGAGAAGTTTAAACCACCTACTAGATGCATTACTTTCTGCCCATATTTTGCATTTAATTTTCAGTTCCCTATCCCACCAAACCACACTTTAAAGTTTAGTGAGGTGCAAAAAGTATCTTAGTCATATGTTGTGGTGGAAGTGTGTCTAGAACCTACTGTGTTTTGTGCTAAAAATAATAAATCTATACATATTGCATCTCTTTAGCAACAAACATGGGATAGTTTATTGATTCATTTATGGGTCGTAGCTTGAGCTGAAAATCCACAGCCCAAATTGGCTCCATGTATTATGATTTCACACATATACAAATGTTTTATCTTTATTTGGTGCCATTCACATCATATTTCTACCCTGCATCAGTTGTATTTATTCAGATACAGTGGGTACAGAAAATATTCAGACTCCTTTAAATTTTTCACTCTTTCTTGCGTTGCAGCCATTTGGTAAGATCAAAAAAGTTAATTTTTTTGCTCATTAATGTACACTCTGCACCCCATCTTAAAAGAAAAAATCAGAAATGTAGATATTTTTGCAAATTTATTAAACAAGAAAAACTGAAATATCACACGGTCTTAAGTATTCAGATCTTTTGCTGTGACACTCATATTTAACTCACATGCTATCCATTTCCTTCTGATCCTCCTTGAGATGGTTCTACTCCTTCAGTGGAATCCAGCTGTGTTTAATTAAACTGATTGGACTTGATTAGAGAAGGCACCCACCTGTCTATATAAGACCTCACAGCTCACAGTGCATGTCAGAGCACATGAGAATCATGAGGTCTAAGGAACTGCCCAAGTAGCTCAGAGACAGAATTGTGGCAAGGCACAGATCTGGCCAAGGTTACAAAAGAATTTCTGTAGCACTCAAGGTTCCTAAGAGCACAGTGGCCTCCATAATCCTTAAATGGAAGAAGTTTGGGACGACCACAACTCTTCCTCGACCCGGCCATCCAGCCAAACTAAGCAATCGTGGGAGAAGAGCCTTGGTGAGAGAGGTAAAGAAGAACCCCAAGATCACTGTGGCTGAGCTCCAGAGATGCAGTAGGGAGATGGGAGAAAGTTCCACAAAGTCAACTATCACTGCAGCCTCCACCAGTCGGGGCTTTATGGCAGAGTGTGCCGACGGAAGCCTCTCCTCAGTGCAAGACATATGAAAGCCGCATACAGTTGGCAAAAACACATGAAGAACTCCCAGACTATGAGAAATAAGATTCTCTGGTCTGATGAAATGAAGATTGAACTCTTTGGTGTTAATTGTAAGCGTTATATGGGGAGAAAACCGGGCCCTGCTCATCACCTGCCCAATACAATCCCAACAGTGAAACATGGTGGTGGCAGCATCATGCTATGGGGGTGTTTCTTAGCTACAGGAACAGGACAACTGGTTGGAAACATGAATGCGGCCAAGTACAGAGTTATCCTGGATGAAAACCTCTTCCAGAGTGCTCTGGACCTCAGACTGGGCCGAAGGTTCTTCTTCCAACAAGATAATGACCCTAAGCACACAGCTAAAATAACAAAGCAGTGGCTTCAGAACAACTCTGTGCCAATTCTTGACTGGCCCTGCCAGAGCCCTGACATAAACCCAATTGAGCATCTCTGGAGAGACCTGAAAATGGCTGTCCACCAACATTCACCATCCAACCTCTGAAAGGGAATGGAGGAGGGGAAAAATCTATCAAGGAATGAATGGCAGAATAGGATGGCGGGGGGGGCAAGAGGATCCCAAAACAAGGTGTGAAAAACTACTCAATTACGGAAAATAGATCTAAGAGGGTCTGAAATACATTATATGACAAATGTGTGAGGATTTTCATCATTTCTCTTCGTTGTTAATTAAATGCTGCCCAAAAAAATTTTCTTGTATTTTAAATAATATTTTTAAATTTATTTAAAGGGCATTTTGCTGAAGGAGATAAATAAAAGCATTTGGGAATCCCCTAAAACCAATCCATTAAGAGTTCTGGCTTGAATAACAGACCACATTAGAGCTGGCTACAGACATACACTCCTAATCAACTCATTACCTGCATTAAAGACAGCTGTCTTAAATAGTCACCTTTATAAAAGACTCCTGTCCACAGACTCAAGCGATCAGATTCTAACCTCTACAACATGGGCAAGACCAAACAGCTTTCTAAGGATGTCAGGGACAAGATCATAGACCTGCACAAAGCTGGAATAGGCTACAAAACCATAAGTAAGACACTGGGTGAGAAGGAGACAACTGTTGATTCAATAGTAAGAAAATGGAAGAAATACAAAATGACTGTCAATCAACATCGATCTGGGGCACCCTGCAATATCTCACCTCGTGAGGCATCCTTGATAATGAGGAAGGTGAGAGATCAGCCTAAAACTACACGGGGGAACTTGTTAATGATCTCAAGGCAGCTGGGACCACAGTCACCAAGAAAACCATTGGTAACACATTACGCCGTAATAGTTTAAAATCCTGCAGTGCCGGCAAGTTCCCCCTGCTGAAGAAGACACATGTGCAGGCCTGTCTGAAGCTTGCCAATGAACACCTGGATGATTCTGTGAGTGATTGGGAGAAGGTGCTGTGGTCAGATGAGACAAAAATTTAGCTCTTTGGTATTAACTCAACTCGCCTTGTTTGGAGGAAGAAAAATGCTGCCTGTGACCCAAAGAACACCGTCCCCCCACTGTCAAGTATGGAGGTGGAAACATTATGTTTTGGTAGTGTTTCTCTGCTAAGAGCACAGGACTACTTCACCGCATCAATGGGTGAATGGATGGAGCCACGTACCGTAAAATGCTGACTGACAACCTCCTTCCTTCCACCAGGACATTAAAAATGGGTTGTGGCTCGGTCTTCCAGCAAGACAATGACACAAAACATACAGCCAAGGCAACAAAGGAATGGCTCAAAAAGAAGCACATTAGGGTCACAGAGTGGCCAAGCCAGTCTCCAGAAGTCTCCAATCCCATAGAAAACTTATGGAGGGAGTTGAAGCTCCAAGTTGCCAAGAGACAGCATCAAAATCTTAATGATTTAATGATGATCTGCAAAGAGGAGTGGACCAAAATTCCTCCTCACATGTGCGCAAATCTCATCATCGCCTACAAAAAAACATCTGACTGCTGTGCTTGCCAACAAAGGTTTTGCCACCAAGTATTAAGTCTTGTTTGCCAGAGGGATCAAATTCTTATTTCTCACTGCAAAATGCAAATAAATATATATAATTTATACAACGTGATTTTCTGGATTTTATTTTGGATATTCTATCTCTCAATGTTAAAATTAACCTACCCTTAAAATTTTAGACTGTCCATGCTTTTGTCAGTGGGAAAATGTACACAATCAGCAAGGGATCAAATAATTATATCCTTCACTGTATATACAGCTCTGGAAAAAATTAAGAGACCACGGCAAAATTTTCAGTTTCTCTGATTTTTCTCTTCAGTGGTATATTTTTGCGAAAAATGTACATTGTTGTTTTATTATATAGACTACTGACAACATGTCTCCGAAATACGAAGCAAAATTTTTTTTATTTATATGCAGTAAATGAGAACTCTTCAAAATAATAAAAAAGAAGCAGCGCTGTCAGACCTCAAATAATGCATAGAAAACAAGTTCATATTTCTTTAGAAACAATAAGACTAATGTTTTAAGTCAGGAAGAGTTTTCTTTTCAACACTTATTTTTTCATTCAAATTCCTTTTGGCCTATTCCTAGCACTTGTATTGCCATCCAGCTTGTCCTATTGCAAGAGGATTGCGAAGACCACAGCAGTGTTTTTTATACTTTCCTTCATTAAATAAGATTTGGTTCAGGTGATCACCTAATCAGAAGCACATTAAGTAGAATGAGGTGGACTTTGGTTGGAATTCAACTGACACTGGAATGGAATGGCTGTCAGACATGTAGAGATGCTGATTTTTAGAAAACTGTGCAGTGGTCTCTTAATTTTTTCCAGAGCTGTAGTTAAAAAAAAAAAAAAAGCTTGTTCATCCACTGAACAACTTCTCAGTCTGAGAGGCAGTCAATAGAAAAAGTACTGGCTGATAAATCAGATTGAAAGCAGCAGCACCACCATATGTCCTTGTCACTTCCATACAGCAGGCCAAAAAAGAGTGACACTCCGCCCAGCAGGCAGAATAATGGAAATCTTAAGAATATGATTTCTGTCTCCAACCCTGCATAATCCAAGTTTATTTGCTGCTGTGGTGAAACAGTTTGCACAGTCATATAACAGGGGCTGACCTGATCTCAGCTCTCACGTTTAAGGCTCCTACAGCCGTTGCATGAGCTGTCCCTATTGTATGTATGACCATGGTCTCAAACCCACTTGTGCCCACATAGAGGAGCCAACCAGTTATCCTATGATTAAATCGTTATATATCATGCAATTAAGAAACATAAATGTCACAGTGTTTTCTACCTACTGGCTTCTGACAGGTCCTTTGATTGCATCCGTTGGGGCAACACTTCTGTTCACCCTCACATTTGTTATCAGAGGAGCAATGAGAATTAGGGTCACAGATCGTTCCATTGATACTCTCCAGAGAAGGACAGGAGCCAGGTTTTTCTAAAGAGAAATAAGATAAACTAAATATAGACATGTCAGTGAGTGGTAGATGCTGTGGTCGTCTAACTGGATCGTGTCGTCTGTACTCACCATCTGGGATTTGGCACCGAGATCCATTACATGATGTCTTACAACATTTGCGAACGCCTGTACATTCAAAGTCATTTCTGCACATATTGAAGCAAATCTCTAGAGTTAAATCTGGCAGCAATGGACATATTCCTGGCTTACCTGAAGGGGTTAAAGAAATAAAGCAAAGAATTTTTATTTTATACCTTTTATACTTTTTCCTATTTTATCTCCCGTTACCTCAACCTCCTCGTAAGCTCGGATAGCAAACACAATGTTTTTGGGAACATGTGGATTTATGACTTTGGTCACACAACATCAAGTCCCGAGATCAAAATAGAAAAAGATGTGCAGTGAGTTGACTTGCTGTCCCATTAGTGTTGCATTATTTTTTTATGGTACAATGTGATTTATGTACTGTTTAGTATGTGCAACTCCCATTACACAAAAACAAAACTGCAGATATGTTGAAAGTGAGCTTAAAGTAATTGTAGTCTATGCTGAAAAGGTCACGCCAGCTTGTGAACAAAAATCCAGCAGGCTTAGGTTTTTGGCGACTCACATTGCAGTAGCATTATATCACATGACACAAAGCAACCATATTCTTATTGCTTGCCACAATGTGACATTGCGATCTTCATGTAGCTTGATCAAAAATTCCATGTAGCCCTAGCCTGATAGTTACACCATTGTTAGGGTATATTCACACGGCGTAATTTCGGCGCATTTCACCACGTATTTGCACTCTAATACTGGTGAGATGTGTGCTGAAATTACGGTAATCCACAGTTCCCATAGAGAACTATGGATTACGCCGCCGCTCCCCGCTCGTACAATACGATCGTATTGTACGCGTGGGGAGATAAGTGACATGTCAATTAAAGGGGTTTTGCCACCATGTAATGTTGACGTGGGAACCTCCAAAATGGGTATTTAATCACTTTTCTAAATATATGTGATTACAAAAAGTGAAAATTCTGAGAGCTACAGATTTCTCAATCCCCCCTTTGTTACCTTTCAAACCCTTTCCCCAGAAGACCAGGAAGCTGAAAGGTTTTAAAACACTTTAGATGAAGGGAAAAATGGGGAATTTTTTTTAAAAACACCGGGTAAAATGGGCTGGGTGTGTTTGCTCATTGGAAATCGTTCTGTTTTATTTTGATAATTTTAACGCTCCCTTGGCCCACCCTCCCTCCCCCAGCCCCCCCGCCATACCTCAGCAAATTTTAATATTCTCTCCCTTGCTTATAAGGAGTAAAATCCTTTTTTTGGCAAATCACTTAATACGCGCCGGTAAATAATGTCAAAACCAGCGGGCTCCGGCCCAAAACCCCCCCCCAAAAACCCCCAAACCCCCCCCCCCTTTCCCAGACGCATGGAAACCGGGCGGGATTTAAATTTGGGAAACCCAAAACACAAAAATGGAGCGGGTGGATTTCTTATGGCGGGAAAAAATGATGCCCTGTTGAACCAAACCCCATTTTAACTGATTTCCAAGAAAATGAGCTGGGATCAATTACTAAAAGGCTCCCCTCCCCTTCCCGGCACACAAAAATATTTTTGGGCCGAAATACTGTTCAGGCAAAAGGTCCCCATACATGCACTTTTTTACAGTCCCCGATTGACAGATAGGGGAGAATTTTCCAAAAATCGGGAAATGTAACCATCCCCTTATAAACCGAATAGAAAATCTACTGTATATTAAAAAGCAGAAATTTTCCTGGAAAATTGGGGTTAATGATTAAACAAAATTATGGTTTAAACCCGGGAAAGGGGAAAAGGATGGTTTTAAACCATTTTAGATTGTATAAAATCCCAAATTTTACTTTTGCCATGGTAACGGGGCATAAATGGTGTGTGCCAAAAAAAGTTTTATAAAATTTCCAAAACGATGGTAAATGATTTTTTTATTGCATTTGATTTTCGAAAATTTAAGACTTGAAGAGGTTTTTTTAAAAAATCGGCAAAACTTTTAACATCTGGGTTAATGATTGGGAGCTAGGGAAAGCTCCCTTCAATAACATTTGTATAAAAGGAAAATTTAAATTTCTACACTTTTTTTACACATAAACACTACCTTTTCAAAAATTTAAATTCTTACCCTTTTCAAAAGCTATAAAAAGAAGTAATTTTAAACAGGTAACTTTTAATATTTGAAATTTGTGGGCGTGGCAGAATGGGGGGAGTATTCCTGGGGTACTTCTCGGGGCAGCCACAGGCCGTATTTGTACAATTTACTGTTAAATATTGACATAAAGCGGCAAATAGATCATTTTGGGAAGGGGGGTTTTAATTTTTGAAATTTAAAATTCCCTCCTTTTCCTCCTCGCGTCTTAAAAGCCAATTAAAACCCCAAAAACCATTTTCAGACTTAATAAATGGGCATCTCTGGAGCTTTTGGCACTGGGGAAAATTGTTCTCTATTATTAATGTGAATCGTGTTTCACGGGCTTCTCTGCCCTGTTTTCCCCCCCAAAACCTTTCTTTGGGACACTTAAGACGCAGAGGGAGAGAAGGAGTGGGAATTTAAATTAATGCAAAAATTTCAGACTCTGCAAAATGGGCTAAATATTCATGCCAGCTTTATGTCGAACTATGTGTGAACAGTGATGGTCACAAATCACGGCCTGATGGCTGCTAGATAAGACGCAGGAATACTGACCCCCTCTGTCACGCCTCACAAGTTTCCAGATAGTTGACTGCTTGACCTGCTGTAAATGACTTTCTGCTTATATTGCATTTTGTTATTGTTAAGAATTCTAAGATTCTTTGAAGGTCCAGGTCTTTTGTGTATAAAAAGTCTGTGAATTTTCAATTTCTTCTATAACATCATGTCTGAAGAAGGGAGCTAGTTCTCTCGAAAGCTCACCATCAAATATACTCAGTTAGCCTCTAAAAGGTATCGCCTGATTTCTTCACTCTTCTACTACTTTCTATGGCTAACACGGTACAACATTATACTACTAGCATACACATTTAGTAGTATAATGCTGTACCATGTTAGCCATAGAAAGCAGTAGAAGAGTGAATAAATCAGGTGATACCTCTTAGGGTATGTGCACATGATGTACTGCGGCGCGTAGCCGCAGTACATTGTGTGTTTCGGGAGCCTGCGCTAATACGAGCGTACTCCTGCGGCGCGGGGGGGGCCAGCAGCCTTCCGGCCCCATTGACATTCATTACTCGAGGCGCGAATAATTGACATGTCACTTATCTCCCCGCGTGTACAATACGATCGTATTGTGCGAGTTGGGAGAGGAGGTGTAATCTATAGTTCTCTATGAAAACTATGGATTACCGTCATTTAGGCGTGCATCTCGCCCGTATTACAGCGCAAATACGTGTCGAAATGCGCGCCGAAATTACGCCGTGTTAACATACCCTTAGAAGCTGAGTATAGTTGATGTTAAAGGGGTTGTCTCGCTACAAAGATTAGCTTTCAACATGTAGGGAACACTAAATAAAGATATTTTCCAAATATATTGCTTTGTTAATTTTTTTTTTGTTGAGGAACTACAAAATATTTTTATCACCTTCTGTGCTCTCTCTGGTTCCCCAGAGAGCAGCACAAAACTCTGGACAGTGTGAGCTTGTTTGTTATCTGATCTTTCAGACAAAAGACCATAATTATTACTGTTTACTTTAACTCAGAAGCTTCTCTGGTTCTGACAGCATGAGATTTATCTAATTAGCAGAAGTCTGAATACACGGAGCTCATATGCTAATTACAGACAGCTTGACCAGGAAGTGACAGAACAAAGCAGCATTATTTCATTCATGCATCCTATGAAACTTTGAGATGAGACAACCCCTTTAAGCTTTCAAGAGCACTAGCTCTCTTCATCAGACATGATCTATACAAGGAAGGAAAAATCCACTGCCTTTTTACAGACTAGACAGTGATCTTCAAAGGACTGTAAAAACTGTAGCATGGATATTGAGCCCATATTTCAAAGTTGATATTTTTGCATCAGCTGACTGTATATTCCCATTTCTTTGTCTCCCTCTCTGTATTGAAATATTTTATTAAAACCACAACCTGCAAATCTTCAATTGAGTGGTCCTCTCTGGAGAAATGTGAAGCTACTGGAAGACCTGTCCTGCTGTTTGCAATAGTGAATACCTACTGGCATACCATGCCCATGAGGCTCACTGGGGTTTCCCCTGCTCCCATTCTGAGCCTGCAAGGGAAGGGGCAATTTAGAAGAGTTAGACCAGTTTGGCAGTGAAGACACTGATATTCAAGATACTGGCTACACAGTCTGATGCAACCCAAGGACCTATAATTTCCTTGCTTAAATGATGGAACTATAGTGGGATGTAGAAGTTGTGATGAATTACCATGCCATTACAGTAAACACCAAAAATTAGATACTGTCCATATTCAGCTGACAGGAATTGGCTTAAAGGGGTTGCCTCACTACAAAGATCATAGTTTAAAATGGGAGGAACCAAAATGTAAGCATGTTCGTCCTTGGTTACCATTAGCAAAGTGCTATGGTTTATGAGAATTGGTTGGTTTATGTGTGCTTAGCAACCTTGCTGAAGCCCAGGTCGGGTTACGCCCAGCTAATGTATTACTAGCTGTTGGCTGAGCGGCATGTTCCGCCCAGGTTGCAGATGGGAACACACAAAGTTATTTATGTGGATGCAAAACAGTACACAGGAGGGGGAGAGAAAGAGACAGACCCATGTAAGTCACATACAGAACACAGCTATACTGTGTAGTCCCACGTAAATCGCTTTTGTGATACAGATGTGCAGTCCCATGTAAATCACAGAGAGAACACAGCGGTACTGTGCAGACCCACATAAAACACTTGTGACAGATGCCCAGTCACACGCAAATCACAGACAGAAAAAACAGCTGTACTGTGCATTTCCACTTAAATCACTTTTGTGACTCAGATGTGTAGTCCCATGTAAACGCAAACAGATAAAGCGTATAGTTTTCTTCTGCAGATCTGTAGAGGTCAGAGGTGTAATAATCTGCAGGGTATATCACCATGTGAGAGAGAGAGGCAGAGAAAAAAATAATCACTCACCTTTCCCAGAGTCCTGAGTCTAGTTACAAAGTATGTAGAGAGAGCAAGAATTGATAACCTTCGAGTTACATTAGCTTTTCATTACAGTTACTTAGCCAGAGGTTCCAACCCAGTCTCAAGGCACACAACAGGTATGTTCGCTTTCCTTAGCATTGCACACGTAGTCATTATGTCAGTGATTTGTGGGAGTCCTGAACATGACCTTGGTTGCTGAGGACTGGAGTTGGGGAACACTGCCTTAGGCTATGTCTACACAGCAAATACTGAAATGTCATCTTATTTTGGATGGCATTTTGTCATTTGCTGTGCGCACATAGCCTTAGTCTAGGACAGCTGAAAACCTCTCCCTTCCCCCAGCTCACACAGAATGAATCATCACATGCACACTGTGGGACGTGTCTGCAGAGTGAAGATGCTCCCTGCTGGGAGGAGAAACACGCCCCTCCATTTCACAAGCTCTGCTTGGCAACCAGCACAAAAGGATGCCAAATGCTGTAGTGAGACAAACCTTTTAAACAGTGATTTAAGGGAACCTGTGGACACTGTAGAGAGTCCACTGCTCTGAAGTCAGTTTACTCCGGGCACCATCAAACGAATAGTTGTGAACTACTACATTCTGATAAAGGACAATGTTTATCCCATAACGTCACTAATAATGTATAATACTGGTGCACAGGAGCGTATATTTAGGGATTTATGGGAAGCATCATCAACTGGGACCTGGATCCTAAGGGGCCCAAGGACTCTGCTGCCACATGAATATTCTAGGTGGGGGGCCTTTTAGAATGGCATATATAAAATACCGGTCAGTTTCTGTTTTAGAATCTGGCCGGTATTTTGTCATCTTTTCAATGGTTTTTGGGGGATGGTTCTGTCCACTGTTTGCAGATTCGCCCGTCCCCATAAACATTGAATTGCACAAGTTACAACTTGTGTCATCTTGCCACTCAGCTTCTGCCCTACCCCCATCAAACAGATATCTATAAGGCTAAGTCTACACAACACAGGTTTTCTGGCAGATTCAGTATTTTGAATCTGACGGTACCCTGTGCTGCATAAACAGCAATAAAAAATCTGTGCTGTAGTCTACACGCCGTGGATGTTTTACCATTTTAGTATTAAAATCTGGCGGAATATGCAACATATTGTACATTCTGCCAGGTTCCCATACATTCAATTGTCCAGAGCCAAATGCAAATCCGAAAACCATGGCTTTTGCACAAATCTGCGCCAAAAACCACGATCCTACCGCAGTCCAGCAATGCCAAAACAGATAAGCTTAGTGCTTGTGCCCCCATGTGGGCTTACTCTAAAAAAGAGACTGTTAGGTACACATCATTAGTATCATAATATAGTGCCTAGGGATTGTCGCTTCTACAGTTTGCGTACATATGTCCTGGGAGCAATATGTCAATATGTTCTCCTTGTTGAGTCCTAATCAATGCAGATTATGTCATTCTTGGAGCAATCAAAGTCAGATTTTTGCACCAGTTCACATGAACAGAATTCCAACTTGCTGATCTCAACCAAAATTTCATCTAAAATCTAAATCTGTAAGTGGAAAAAAAACCTAAGGATAAATCTTTCCAACTGTAGCAAAGTTCAGCATGGAATTCTTGAAATTTTTTAAGAGCAAATCTTTCTGCAGATTCACAGTAAGAACCAGGATTTTCTATGGTGGTTTTTGGTAACATCCCTGGAGGTCTAGGACCCGATTGGATGGTGACTGGATTAATGACAGTACCTGGGTCCATAGATAATGTTTAGAAAGAACTTTTGTTTTATTAATCTAAATAATTCCCATTTCTTGTGCTGAATAATTTTTTTAATATATTTGTTTTAGGGGCATATCTCCAAGTCTCCTCCACAGTTATATGGTACATTATGTCTGTCTGTAGCCACCACTAGAGGGAGTTCACTACATACAGATTTATAGTGCTCCCATTTAACTCAATACTATCTAGGTAAATGTATTTATTCGGAGCTCCCCCTATTGTAAGTGCAGGTAGTAAGCACTCTGCCTGCTGCCCTATGTGGTCGGAGACCATAACCATATATGAACTTTTATTCTCTAATACATGCACATATTTTGTTATTGGAGCCAAAATTCTGTACTGATTAATCTCATAATATTCCTTTACAGGGGATATCTGCTGCTTCTGTAAGCACAGGCAAAAAGTTACGTTATAAAATACTGGTCACCTGTAGTGACTACTAAGTCTATGTCTACACACCACTAGTTTTTCATCTGATTTACAGCGGATTCAGTACAGGCAGTCCCTGGGTTACAAACGGGATCGGGACTGTAGATTTGTTCTTCAGTTGAATTTGTATGTAAGTCGGAACAGGTAGATTTATTAAATGTAACTCCAGCACAAAAGTTTTTCTTTTATTTTTGTTTCGGATAGTACAAGAAAGGATTTTTACTTTTGTTTTGATGTCTGTACCCCTGTTAAGAAGATTTCACCTCATGTGCTACTAGGGCATGCTGGAACTTTTCATTCCACAGCTACTATCTGCTGTGGAACATGGAACTACAAGTGCAAGCATGCCCCATAAGTCTCTGTTTGTAACTAGGGGACAGATGTAAGTCGAAACGGTGTAAGTCGGGGACTGCCTGTATTTAGAATCCGCCCAAAATCCAACAGTAACCATTGCTGTGTAGACCACAATAAAAAAAATCAGTGCTGCAGTCTACACAGCAGAGATTTTTTTCTGGTCAGTTTTAAACTCCCACGGATTTCGGCGGATTTTCAAACCTGCTGGACCTTCCAAAGGATTGACATAGGATTCCTGTCCATTCAATGTACGGGGCCTACGGCAAATCCGAAAACCGACCGAGGTTTTTAGCGCAAATCTGCATCAAAAGCTGGGGTCCAGTGATGTTAAAATGCCGTCAGATTTTGGGCTGTATTTTAACATTGCTGTGTGGACATACAGTAGCCTAAGGGGAAGCTCAGTGTATACATCTTTATACAGTTAGTATCAAACATTCAGCTCTATAATCAGAGTTTATCAGTGAGATGGCACCCAACAAGGTTTGTGAGGGTCTAGCAGTGACCACCCGGTAATGCACTAAGGGCGACATGTACAAAAGGGGCTGCTCCAGTTTTCTGGCCAAAAACCTGTTGTAGCCCTGTTCTATAGAAATATGAATAGTCATATGCCCAAACTTGGCACATTCTTCACCAGACATGAGACTTCTGAATGCGCCAAATTTGTGTGGGCGTCTGATGCCAGATTGTGCCAAACTTTGGCGCAAAACCTACACGTGCTCAAGTTTGGTTCATAATTGTCCTACAAATCCATACCAATTTCAGAGTGGCACGGCTGTGATACATTTTGCCGTAGAACTGGACACATGTATAAAGGGCTTTGAAACTCTTTATACATGTCACCCTAAGTGTGTACATTCCACAGCTGTTCAGATGCAGCGTCTAAACCTGTGGAGGGTGAAGTAGATGTGAAACATGCAGTGTGCCGAGTGCCATAGCCATAGGAGTGGTGGTTGTATGTTTTTTCAATAGGGACAAGGAGATAAGCAGATTCAATATGACACTGCTTATATCAGACTGACAAAAAAAATAAATCAGGTGAGATAATGCAGCTTGCTCGAGCCTTCTTACCCTCTAGGGAGAGGTCAGAGAGGGTGAGGCTTCCCCAAATTTACTTTAAAGAAGAGATCCCCTGAATCACCCATCTTTCTGTCATCTGTATTTGAGAGGACATCAGTTCATACAGAAACTTTCTATTAACATTGAACCAAATAGGAAACAAATCAAATGGAACTATACTACAAAGACAGGATAAGTGATGATCAGGACTAAAGGGTCTTACTTGTGGCTGTGACTGCTGGAGACTGGGTCACATTTGTCCCATAGACACACATCAGTTCCACCAGAAATGTCAGCAGAAGGTAGAGCTTCATTGTGCTGCTCACAGGTTTCAGGTAGACGCCAATCCCTGCAAATCATCTGGATTTAAATATAAGGAGTTGGAGGGGTGGAGCGACCCTGGGTGGGATCTGTGGATGGGATGGCCCCAGCCACCTGCTACCTGCAGCCCAAGCAAGCTCAGGAAATCCTTCAGTAAAGTTTCTCACTTGACACACTGTTGTCAAACAAGAGAAGGTTAAAAAAAAGTGACTCAGAGGAACATGTAAGGTGTGATACAATCTCTGGAACTTCCAGTGAGTTCATATCCAGCTCTACAGAACCTCACCAAAAGTGAAGGCTGTTTTTCAAGATTAAGGGCCACATGTATGAAAACTGTCTAGGTCTAAAACTCACTTTGTTGTCCTTTGCAACCAATCAGAGCGCCCCTCTCATTTCATATATTGCTCTGGGAAAATGAAAGGGGCGCTCTGATTGGTTGCAAAGGACAACAAAGTGAGTTTTGGACCTAGACAGTTTTCATACATTTGGCCCTAAGAGGGGAAAGCACAAAGCGCAAGGAGGTGGGCACTGCTGCACTGTGGGGTCACGACATCTTAAGGGCATGTCCCCACAGCACGGGTTTTCGGACGGTTCTTCAGCCGGTTTGCAGTTTTTCAGACCGCCTGAAAAACCGGCCAAAAATGAGCACAATTGTGCTCTATGGAAAACCCGTGCAGCAGTCCCCACTACACGGGTGTTACGTCGGGTGGTTTTGCCGCCCGTGGTCCGGCCACAAAACATTGAGCATGTTCATTCTTCCGTCCGGTTTCCCTACAAAATATGAACACCTCAATGGGAGGGGGGAGGGCTCTTCTCCGCTCATCGCAGAGAAAAGCCTTTCCCCACCGCGGCCGTGGGGACGGGCGCAAAACAGGACAAATATCGGCCGGCAAACCGGCCGGTATTTGTCCCTTGCCATGGGAACGCAGCCTAAGGGGAACATTTTAGACTGAGAAGAAGAAAATATGACATGTTCTATGAAGTCTATACCTGTCAGGGTTGCAATAGTCAGGTTCTGAATACATGAGCTTAGGAGTCTTCAAATCCTTATCTGAGGAAAGGTGTTGATTTCCTCTTGTACGGTGTCCTAATAGTTATCTCTTCTAGGGGTTTGGGGATGGGATGTCACTTTCATATTCCCCACTCCCATTGAAATCCCGTTCTTGGGAATCCAAAGCGTAGATCTTAAGGAACACTTCCATCAGAAAGTGGCATTTTTGTTAAAAGTAATATTCCTAGAAATTTTGGCAGTTTTTTGTATTTTGGCAAACCTCTGCAATTAAAAATGATACATAAAAACATGGCATTTGTTATGTTAACTTCCTCTCCCTCTTCCCCTTGTTTACTGATGTTTTTCACAACTTTGTATTATTCATAAAACGGAATAAACATTCGTTGCTGAAAAAAAAATATATATATATATACATAAAATCTTGTCATTTTTAGCTGTGATAACTAAAGCGATAAAACTCCTAAATAGCAGGGCAGACCAACCTCACTTTACTATAGTTGCTGCCTATCTCTATGTAATCTCCTTACAAATAGTAGGTAATGACATCATCATTATCATCATTGTTCTCTGGACAGGGATAGATAAGATTAGAGAAATAAAAAGAGCAATAAAAGAAAGGATAAGTGAGGGGGTTTCTTCACACCTATCAATTTATTACTGATATATTTATGCTTCTCAAATAAGAGCTGACCAGAAAGAAGTACCATCAAGCAGTCCTCTCTCTGCTGTGCTATCAGAGCTCACAGAGGGGAAGTCAGAGAGAGATACATAAGGGAACTTTAAAAAGTTATTAACAAAAAAAAACGACCACCCAATTTAAAAAGTAAATTAAAAAATCCACATAATAGTTGCATATTGCTGTCAATATGGTGAACAATTTTGATGGTAGTGTCCTTTAATATCTAGGGCAGCGGTCCCCAACTTTTTTTCCACCAGGGATCAGTTTTATACCAGACAATTTTTCCACGGCCCGGTGGGGGCGGGGTTATTAGGGGCGGGGTTATTGACGGGGTTGGATGTTTAGAAACACACACAAAGAAAACCCCCCAATAAAGTGTATACTGTGTCATTTGTAGGTATAATATGGGGTAACCAGTATTTTATAACAGCAGACTAATTGTCAGCTCTGTGAGTCAGTGTTATATTTAATGCGGATCCACAGAGCTGACAGTTCAGTCTGCAGTATATTGATCAAGCATTATACATAATTATATATATTTTTAATATATATTATAAAATATATATATAATATATTTTTATATTTTTATATTTTTATAATATATTACATATGTAATCAGCCTCCGTCAATTATAGATACATGCCCCCTGTAGTAATGATATATAAATACATGCCCCCCCCGAATAAAATAAATAATTTCCCCCCCCAGTAATGATAGTAAATAATTTCCCCTCCAGTAATAAAATAAATACATGGGCCCCCCCAAGAAAAGGTAGATAAATACATGCCCCCCCAGTAATAAGATTTAAATACCCGGGCCCCCCCAAGTACTAAAATACTTTCCCCCCCCAGTAATAAAATTTAAAAACATGCCCCCTCCGTTATGATAGAAAAAATACTGCCCCTCAGTTTAAAAGATTAAAAACAAAGGCCCCCCAAATAATGATACATCCCCCTTTTTTAAAAATGCCCCTCAGTAATAGGCCCCTCCAGTATTATGCCCCCTTAGTTAAGAAAAACCCCTTTTTTTAAAATGCCCCCCTTTGAAGATGGCCCCCCCCGTAATATGCCCCCCCCTTTGTTTATGCCCCCTTTTGTAAAAAGCCCCCCTTGGCAATTGGCCCTTCAGTAATATGGGCCCCCTAGTAAATTTGCCCCCCTATAATTTGCCCCCCTTTGTAATATGCCCCCCCCAGTAAAATGCCCCCTTTGTTAAAAATTTCCCTTCCCGTAAAAAGGCCCCCCCCAGTAATATGCCCACATAGTGATTTGCCCCCATAGTGATATGCCCCTTGTAAATGCCCCCCAGTAATATGCCCCCCTAGTATATGCCCCCCTGTAATATTCCCCCCTAATAATTTTTGCCCCCTTGTTAAAATGCCCCCTAGTAATTGCCCCAAAAAATTTTATGCCCCCCCAGTAATCCCCTCCCGTAATATTTTCCCCCTAGTAATATTCCCCCCATAGAAATTTGGCCCCCCCTAGTAATTTGCCCCATAGTAATATGCCCCTCCGTTTTATGCCCCCATAGAATATGGGCCCTCCCGTAATTTTGCCCCCCTAGGGAATTTTTCCCCCTTGTAAAAAAGCCCCCCCAGTTAAAATTGCCCCCATAAAAAATTTTGCCCCCATAGTAATTTTGCCCCCTAGTTAAAAATGCCCCCATAAAAATATGCCCCCATGTAATAGCCCCTCCCCATTTTTGCCCCCAAAAAGTAATAAAACCCCCCCCGTAATATGCCCCATAGTAATATTTCCCCCCAGTAATATGCCCCATGGGAATTTGCCCCCCTGTTAAAATGCCCCATTAAAAATTTTGCCCCCAAAAGTAAAAATGCCCCCTAGTAATATGCCCCCCAGTTTTTATGCCCCCTAGTTTTAAAATTTTCCCCCTAGTAAAAATGCCCCTCCCGTAAATGCCCCCATAATTTAATTTTGCCCCCTGTAATATGCCCCCCATAGTAATATGCCCCCTAATAATATGCCCCCCCATAGTTAAAATGCCCCTCCAGTTAAAATTTCCCCCAAAAGTAATAGCCCCCCTAATTTAAATGCCCCCCCCTGTAATTTTGCCCCTCCCGGAAAATGCCCCATAGTAATATGCCCCCCTAGTTAATTTTCCCCCCAGTAATATTTCCCCCATTTAAAAATTTTTCCCCCCCAGTAATATGCCCCCCTTTGTAATATCCCCCATAATTTTTTTTTCCCCATTTTAATATGCCCCCCTAGTTAAAATTTCCCCTTTTCCCGTAAAATGCCCCCCCCTTTGTAATATGCCCCCCCCGTAAATATGCCCCCCTAAAAAATATGCCCCCCTAGTAATATGCCCCCTTTAAAAATATTCCCCCTAGTAATATGCCCCCCCTAAGGGGTTTTTTTTAAAATTTTCCCCATTTGTTTAAAATGCCCCATAGTAATTTTGCCCCCCCCCAGTAATATGCCCCCCTAAAAATAACCCCCTAGTAAAATGGCCCCCCCTAGGAAATTTCCCCCCTAGTTTAAAATGCCCCATAAAAAATTTGCCCCCCCTAAATAAAAATGCCCCCCGTAATATTTCCCCCCCTTTTTAATTTCCCCCTTTTTAATTTGCCCCCCTGTAATTTTGCCCCCATAGTTAAAATGCCCCCCGTTTTTATGGGCCCCCATATTAATTTGCCCCCCTAAAATTTTTCCCCCTAGTAATATGCCCCCGTAGTTTAAAATGCCCCCATAATATATGCCCCCCTAGTTAAAATGGGCCCCCTAGTAAAAAATGCCCCAGTTTAAAGTTTCCCCCATGTATTTTGCCCCCCCATTAATATGCCCCCCTAGGGAATATGCCCCCCCTAGTAATTAAAAAAAAAAAAAAAAAAAGGGAAAGTTACTCACCCTTTCCCGATCCCTGCAGAGCTCCTCCTCCTTCTGCGTGGCCGGATTACATTGGCCGCGCAGAGAAGATGCCGGCCGCCCGGACTAAAGTCCGCGGACCAGCGGTTGGGGACCCCTGCTCTAGGGGATGCTTCAGCATCGGCCTATGCAAGCGCAAAAACACTGTCCCTTTAAGGGGTTTTTCATACGTCCCAGGGCAGATTTCCCAAAACATTAACAATGAGCAGTGTGATTTTTCCACTGCTCGCAATGGAAAAAAACGCGCATCGGGTTTAGACGAGGATGCCAAAGCGGGTTTAATTGCGTTTTTTTGTTTCGTCTTTCGAAAGTGTTCCCGAATTTACATGTCAATTTTTAAACGAATTTGGGGCAAACCCGTGAAACCCAAAAACCGTATTTCCAAAAAATTTTAAAAGGGGGAGGGCAATTTCCAACAGCATGGCAGTGAGAGCTCTAATTGCTGAGCACAGGAGATATTACTGCAGGATGTGCAGATATTTTTTTACTTGGGGGCAGTGCAAAGATTTAAAACTTTATTGGTATTTGAGCAGCTGTCTAGACCATAAAAGCATAAGGGGGGTATTTGCATCTATGGGCTACATGGACAAACTATATAATGTTGCATTTCTCCTGAAGTGGACCCTTTAATTTTTTACCAGCTGTGCATGAAAACAAGTTGGGTTGTCCAAGCAGATCTTAGCAGTCCCACTAGCACGTTCTGCCCTAAGGCCTCATTCACACGTCTTATTTCGCCGCGGATTTGCCGACGGATTGACGATCGTCAATCTGTCGGCAAATCAGTCAGAAATAAGTCACAGCCCATTTTCTATTGATTTCAATAGAAATACGGCTCGTCGTTCACACGACGCGTAGTTCCGTTCCGGATTGCCGCGTGGATTGACGACGGCAATCCGGACGGAAAAACAATGTGCATGTCAATTATTTCCGGACGGATTCACCACCTACAATGATTGGAGATGGTGAATCCGTCGGGAAATCAGTTACAAATACGTGCCACACTTAGTGACCCTTATTTGCAACTGATTTTCAACTGATTTCAGAACGTATTTACGATCGGTGATCCGATGTAAATACGTTCTGAAATAAGCCGTGTGAACATAGCCTAATAGTTCATCAAAACCTATTGTTACAGCCAACATGTCAAAATATAATCCATGCGGATCCGGCGGATAATCCATGCAATTGGACTGCTGCAGGGATTTTCTATTTAAATCAATGTAAAAGGTTGACAGTTTACAGACGGTTTTCAAATCTGAAAACCGTCTCTAAATACGACTGAAAACCGGTGCCGTGGGAACAAGCCCTTAAAATTCCAGCTGCACTTGATCCTATCAGATACTATCACCTCGTTCATGGTCTCTTTGGGTATACAGTACACTTTTTTTCCAACGGATACTATGGTGGGGCCATACACTTCAAAAGGGCACACCTCATTCTAATTACACTTTTTTGTTTACTTTTTTAAAAAATGTATACCATTTCTGCATCATACCCAAAAGTGTGATAGACCACATTTTTATGTTCATGTCAGAAACCATACACAGTAGTGCAACTATGTTTGCCCTATTGAAGACTATGGCCCCATTCCACCTCCACAGTGGAATTCATTGGGTTAAATTTTTACAATATCCCGACCATTAAAGGAGTTGTCTCATTAATAGCTTTCAGCCTCTGTCTGTGAATGGGAGTTGAATTGAGGGGCGTGCTAGCTTCTCTGCCTCTTCCCCCTCCCTCTTCCCCCTCCCCTCAGCACACAGGCAGCTATTCCGGGATTGCTGCCAGAGTTTAACCCTGTGTGTGCCTGCCTAGAGAGGTCTATGATTGCTAATAGTGTTCCTATACCCTCTGCTTAGCTTACATATCTCCACATCTCCAGCAACAACAAACAAACCCTCTCAGAACAGAGGCAGGAAAGCTGCAAAGTGTTACTCAGGATTGTGTCCCTAGTACAGCATGAATGTTCACAATTGTATAGTAATTATTATAGTTACAGCTCCACAGACATCATGATTATAGTAACAGACAGGGTCACTGCTGTCACATCTATCTGTGGAGAGAGCAGGAGGAAGCAGGCACACACAGGGTTAATCCAAGCAGCATGGACACAGATGCCAGAGTCCTCCTCCCCCTACAGAAGCATTCTGTGCGGGAGGGCTCTTGCTCAGACCTGTCTTCAAAGGTGATGAGTCATTCAGACTGACAGCCAGTAAGATTAAGGATCAACAGGTCGGCTCTATAGAGATCTGAGAAGCTGATGTAGTAATACTAACAGGGCTAGCTCAAAATCAGTAGGACATTTGTAATGAACATTATATTGCAAAGCTGCTTGTTTTTTAAAGATCTTTTAATTAAAACCCAATCATTGTAGCGAGACAACCCCTTTAACAGGGTGCAAAAATGAGATGTAACAGAGGCCTTATTTCTTTAATAATACCATTAACTGTATATTAGGTAGCCAGTGCTTACTGACAAGACACCAGTATTATTTTGGAACTGACTGACCCTTGAAATGGTGTGTTTACTGTGTTATAGACTTTATTGATGTGTAATGTTTTTGTAGGTGCATTTTTTCCATTTATTTTTGGTATTATGTGTATGTTCATAACTGAGGCCATCCCATTCGGAACATCATCCCATACTGCAAAATACACTGTGGAAGCGCTGGCTATTCTGCTGAATAGTATGCATACGCAGCAGATAATTTTTGGGTCTGTGCAGTAGTTAACAGCCTGCTGGCACTTCAATACCGTAGCCGACTGAGGTTCTTCCCCCGAATAAAACATCAAACTATACAAAGTAGTGTGACAATGCTTTCGGGGAGGGCAGTGGGTGGATACACTATAGCAGCAATGACTACCACGCCTACAGGCTTGTTAGCAGGCCAACTGGTGCTTACATAGTGTATGCTGTAGAAAGGGATGATGTTCTAAACAGAATGTCATCAATTACAGACATACACATAAAAATAAAAATAATAAACTCAAATACAAAAACATTGCACATCAATAAAGTTTATAAACACAGTATAGACCATAGTGAGCAAAAAAAAGAACCAGACAACCGTTTAAAGAAGTTTTTACCCCGCTAATATGTGACTAATAATAATAATGGTTCCTGCCCAGAAGAGTCAACTGACGAGGGCAAGGTGTCAGTTCCCCTCACACCATCAAACGTAATGAAGGGCACACACATAACATAATAAACTGAGACAAGTTCCTATTGTTTATGTCTCAGTAACCAATCAAAGCAGATCAAAAAATTCAGGTATGGATTGTGTGGCCTTGATGGAGATTAATAATGACATAGGAGACAAGGATATATGCAGTGATTAGCCAATATTACAATGTTAGCCTAGGGTGGATGGCAATTTCCCAGGACAGATCCTACCTTAGGAATGTGTTGACTCACACTTTACGAAAAACTGTTTCAACGCTGCTCATCAAACCCATTCACTTCTATTGGATGGTGACTCAAAGTGGTAAAAAGTTGCACTACTAAAAGCATTTAGCAACTGCATAATGGCTGAGATTCAGCGATTGTACTGATAGTCTAGAGGCCTGGGCTCCATAGAAGTGGAGAATCTATTGCAGGGATCCCTATAAATCTGACATGTACAGATCTAATACTTCTCACAGCTAAGGGTTTGCTCAGGTGTATCCAGTCTAGACAATCCTTTAGAATGGACTCTCGACTTATACGTTTTACCTGCACTGAATCCAACCCTTCTGCTTAAGTGTTTAACTTAGTGTTGTTTAGACTAAGACATTGTAACAAGTCCATCAGCTGTGTGAGCAGGAACAGGTCAAAAAAGACTTTCAAGATCGCTGAGGTCAGACATACAGTATCATACTTTTGTTTCACAGTATCAGAATTCTCTCTGTTAAGGAGATACTACCATTAAAATGTTTCTTTTCACATATTGGCAAGCAACATGCAACTATAATATGGATTTTTTTTAATTGGGTGGTTGTTTTATATATATAACTGTAACTGCACCCTCTTCAGTGTGGAAAAGATTACCCTATTTTCCTTTAATGTATTGCTGGTCATTGCCTATTGACTTAGTGGTCTAGTCTAATCTTATCTATCCCGTTTCAAGAGAACAATAGAGCAATCATTATGTCATTCCGTACTGTCTGTAAAGAGACAATAGAGAGATAAGCAATAGCTGAAAAGTAAAGTGAGATTAGTCTGCCATGTCATTCAGAGGTTTTATCTAACAGTTAGACAAGGACAATATTTTATATGTAAATTTTAATTGAATAGGACTGCTGAAATCCCAAAAATGTTTTTGCCAAAAATGGTAAAAAAAAAGTTTTCCATGAATATTGGTTGTAACAAAAATACTCTTTTCTGATGGAAGTGTCCCCTTAAAGAGCCACACACTAATTCTCCATGGTCATGATAAGGATAAGTTCCTGTTCTCCCATTTACTAACAGCAACCAGAAGTTCTAAAAATAGTGTCAAACTGAAACACAAAAGGAAGAATTTCAGGTTAAAAAATTTGTGAATTTTGACAAATACTTGTTTTGCTAATTTTTTTTATGTATTTGCCACCGTTAAAAAAAATGTGGACAGAGTTTAGTGGGAGGTGGTATGATGCCTAACACACGTACTATAATGGATGCCAGACAATGTGTTAGGAAAGAGCGGCTACACTATAGAAGCGCTAGTCAGCAGACCAACCAGTATTTCCATAGTGTATTCTGTTGTAAAGGATGTTGTTTTATAAATACAGTAAACATGTCACGTTCGCGCCAGGCAGACCCTCTGCATCGGGTTCTGGTCTTAACTGGTTCTCTTGGTGATTGACAGTTCCTTCTTCCTTTCACTTCTGCTCTTCTTCCTCCCCTTCCCTATTTATAGTCTCTGCTTCCTGTCTTCTTTGCCTGCTATATGGTTTCCTTTCCTTATAGTTTGCCTGTATTCTCATTTGACTTCTGTGCTCTCTGACTCTTGCTTGTACCCTGGTTATTCTCTTGTCTCACATTTTTGTACTGCACTGCCTGTTTGTTGCTGACTTGGCCTGCCCGACTACTCTTGTTTGTTTCGTGTTTGTTTGTCTTCGTCTATGTTTCACTTACTCAGAGCAGTCATCACTCTTCTGGTTGGGGCCGATCTGGTATGGAGTCGGGTTCCCCAAAAGGCAGGAACAGAGGTTGGGACCAGTGTCAGGGCCTCACTCGTCTGTGTGTGTCCTGACTGTCCTTGACAAAACACACCCATTTAAAGAGCTATGCACTGGTTTTCGATGGTTGAGACTAGGACAGGGTCCTATTTTCCCATTTACTAACATCAAGCTGTTGGAAATGGTGTAAAACTGAAACACAAAGGGGAGAATTTATGCTAGTGTTTAGGTGGAAAAATAGCAAATTGTTTTGCAGATTTTTATAAAAAATTTTATTATGACTTTGGTGGAGCCATATTTTGTACACTTTGTATAGTGGTAATTAACAGTGCAAGTGCAGTTAATTTTGGGCCTTCAAGGGATACGTCAGTGGGGCTGTGTATGCTAAAGGCGTTGCGTCATTAGACTGTGCCAACTGTGCATGTAAATGAGTACTTGGCACTCGCAGCCGTCCTCTTTAGGCTATGTCTACACAGCAGATTTTTTGGGGGTTTTAGTATTTTGAAACAGCTGAAAATCCAATGTAAAAACGTCAACATAGACTGTAATCCAAAAAACGACCTGCATTCTACACGTCATTTTTTTTTTTTTGCTCGGCTTTGGGCACCGGTGGTTTTAGGAACATGTTGTAAAATCAGACGGAAAATTTACTACTGAAGTCTATTCTGCAGTTTTTGGACGGTTCTGCAGATAAACTGCCCAGGTGTTTAAAAAAGGTATATGAATTTTGCATACATTAAAAACTGCCCAAAAAATGTCCAAAAAAAACAGGCCAAAAACCATGCAAAAAACCTCAACAAATATCACCCAAAATACTGGTTGGAAACCCAGCGCTTTGGACAAAAAAACTGACAAAATACTCAGGTTCAAAGCGGTTTGTAGGTTTTGGATTTTGATGAGTTTTTTGTCCCATAGAAGTGAATGTAGACGACAGCCACAAGTGCTGCCTCCTCATTTACATGTGCGGTCAGCTCACTGCTAGCGGCAAGCGGCCAGTGCAGGGGTTTTTACTTCATGGTAAAACCCTTTTAAATAGCTTGTTGGTGCATTTAAGTTTTACCCCCTGATGAAGCCAGAGGTGAAATGCGCATTGGGGTCTCAGTGCTCTTACATGGCCTGTATTCTGCTACTTCTTCTTATTTTATGTGGCTATATGTAGGATATATTGTTTATTTACTGCCCGGTTTTGGTTATTGAGCTGGGTAACAGTCATTATGCTACATCTGATTCCATTTTTATACTATTATAATTATGTATACAGCTTTATCTATGCCTTGAGGGTCTATGTACCACTGTATCCCATTTCTTATTTTTAAATATTTATTTTAATTTCTTTTTTTCGTTTTTTCAATAAAGTATTCTATTGATTTTTTACTTTATGGTAGGTGTTCGGTGTTTCTTTTAATAAAAAAGGTGGATAGAGTTAAGTGGGAGGTGATATGATATCCTCCAGTCTAACAAACGAACTATAAGGGATGCCAGAAATTTATAAATTATGATGGAAATCTATGGTGACATGCATGTATTTTGGCGCTTAGCCGCCAGTTTTTTGCGCGCATTAGTAGTGTACAATGCGCCTGAAACTATGAATCTGTTCTACTGTGGGTCATAGATTTAGCGCTTTCTAGCTACAAAGCGACACTTCTGGCTCAGGTAAACCACTTTTAAAGTGTTCTACCTGTTCCAGCAGTAATGTGCCTGGATTTGCCGTATTGAAGCTATAAATGTGTAGCTTTGTACAGTTGTAGTGCGACACGTCCCCAGCACGCCCCCAGATCTTAGGCACATTACAAAGTGCCGCGGGCACCAAGTTCGCCTCTTTAAAAATCTAGCGAGCAGGGCTGCGCCAGTTTTCGGGCTGAAACGAAGCCAGACTTCTGGCACAGCCCTATACATACATGTCACCCCAATGAAGTTATGGTGCAGGGACAGCCTTAGAAGAGCCAAATTTATGAGGAGGTGCACATCTCCTGATTTACTAAGAGGTGTGCGTCTCCCGATTTATGAAGAGGTGTGCGTCTCCCGATTTATGAAGAGGAGTGCGTCTCCCGATTTATGAAGAGGTGTGCGTCTCCCGATTTATGAAGAGGTGTGCATCTCCTGATAAATCATACGTCAGCAGATTTGAGAAACTGCAGTCTAAGTAAATCTTCCCCAATGTTTGTTGGAAAGTCATAGCTATTGTTTTACAATGATACAGCGTTAAGTACTTAAAAGTGGAAAACATCTTTGAGCCCAAACTCTCCCCACCTTCCCAGATCCTTTCAAGCCTTTGGCCCTGTCTAATCTACATTCCGTCAGTCACTTGTTTTCTAAGTGTAATTGCTGCAGTCTCGATCACGTAATACAGCATAACAGATTGACCACATTTCTCTATTACACGTCTAGGATTTCTCCATTGTAATGATTAGATTACATTGGCTTCTCTGCTTGTATACATGTAGCCACCTGGGGCCCGATAAAAGCCTTCACTAAGGCCTCATCTTTGTGTTTTGTGGTTGATGTGACGATAATTTATGCTGTTCAGACACTCAACACTCAGGTTGGCAAATAGCTCTGCCCAGTAACTGTACAATCCCCACCCGCTGGGCGCTGTTTAAACATCTGATCCTGCCATGAGAGTGTATGTTTGCATGTCATGGCAATACACTTAAGTCCACTTCATCTGGCCAAGACTTCCTGTGAAAGGGAGAACAATTTGTTTCTGACTCCACCCAGGTTTCTTCATCTTCTCATGGTGAAAACATCTACGTGGCATCCATACATTGTAGCATGATGTCATGAATTTGTCACAAGGCAGGAGTGGATCCTCTGTGCCAACTGTGAGTCTAGCGTAATCTAAGGAGGCCCTGGTCTTTACCTTTAACCCCTACACAGAGGCTGGGACTCTTCTGCAACAGAAGGCCCAGCCACTACCTCCAATGAGGTCATTCATGGTGACAGCTGCTGCACAGGCGAGGTATAGGAGGATGAGGCAAAGGCTTAGTCAGGTCATAACTGGTAGGTTAGGGCAGACAACGTTCTATCATAGTCAAGGTCATGTGCAAGAGGTCAGTACAGGTGGATTACAGTCGAAAATTGGTCAGAGTAGTCAAAGATCAAACCAGAAAATCGTACACAAAACTTTACTCTATGAACACATGAAGCGCACCAACTAACAGGCAAAGTATACCCAAGTGACAGGTGATTAGTCAGGGGGAGTGAGCAGCACATGCTGGCCCTTTAAACTGCCGATCATGCGTGCCCCCCTAGAGGAACGCCAGCAATAGAGGCGGGAGAAAAACGCAGAGCCTGTATACAACTGGTATCCACCACTGTAGGGTCACTGTATGGTGATAATAGTGGTCTTAGTGTAACAGTTAATATTCTGTAACAGTATGGTGGTATGAATCAGTCTCTTTATGGTGGTGATATGTGGTCGTGCTGTGGCAGTATTATTTGGTCTTTGTTTATTGTTGTTATTAGTAATATTACTCTTGGTATAATGGTTTGGTCAGTAACATAATGGTAGTATTAGTCACTATATGGTAGTGATATGTGGGATATTATTTAGTCTTTTTATATTGTTGTTATTGGTAATATTGGTTTTGGTTTACTGGTTTGGTCAGTAACATTATGATGGTATTAGACACTACTGTATATAGTGGTGACATGCAGTGATATTGTGGTAGTATTTTTTGGCCCTTGTATACGTATTGACCTGCAGAATACAGGTAACAATTAAACTATTCAACGTAAATGACAACAAAAACTAAACCTAAAAAACAAAGGCACGATTGCATTTTTTTCCTGTTCACCCCAAAATCTTTAATTTTTTTATATTTGTTTCTTTTTTGGAGGGAAGAGGGCAAGAGGAAAGAGACACTTTGGCTGTATAACTTGTTTTTCTTTATTTCCACCATCTGGCCCCATTTGAAATTAATTTTCTTCGATTAGACAATCCCTCTAAGTATAAATAATTTTCCGTGGCACACTACCCCATAAACATCCGTCAGGTCAAGTAGGGAGCCTGTTGTTGAAAAAAGTGGTCTACAGCCATTGCCTTGGAATAGTGGGCCTAAGCTGAAGTTTTTCACCAGGGCCCATGAGTCTTTAGCTACGCCCCTAGTCCATGGAGGTTGGAAGTAGTGCAGTTCTAGCTGCCACAGCTCGGTATGATTCACAGACTGCAGACTGTGCAGTTTAAGGCTGGGTTTACACCGTGTTTTTTGGATGTATATTTTGCATCAGTATTTGTAAGCCAAAACCAGAAATCTACAGAGTGAACACAGAGTGAAAAGTAGAATGGAAAGGATTGTACCTCTTCTGAGTTGTGAACTCGCAAACACTAATACAAAATACAAATAAAAAAACTCAATGTGAATCCAGCTTAAAATGATTTTACCACAATAGAAAATGATGACATATCACTAGGATATGCCATCATCTTCTGTTAAGTGTGGGTCCCACCTCTGGAACCCACACCTATCTGGGGAGACAGCCCCCTGAAAGTCTCAGCACAGACTGGAGAGCTGGCAGACGGCTTGGCAAAAAACTTGGAACATGTACAGAAAATGTACAGTGGGGAAAAAAAGTATTTAGTCAGTCACCAATTGTGCAAGTTCTCCCACTTAAAAAGATAAGAGAGGCCTGTCACTGACATCATATGTAGACCTCAACTATGAGAGACAAAATGAGAAAACAAATCCAGAAAATCAAATTCTCTGATCTGGAAAGAATTTATTTGCAAATTATGGTGGAAAATAAGTATTTGTTTCATCTTCAATGCCCTTGCTGATGGAAGGAGGTTTGCACTCAAAATCTCACAATACATGGCCCCATTCATTCTTTCATGTACACAGATCAGTCGTCCTTGTCCGTTTGCAGAGAAACAGCCGCAAAGTATCATGTTGTCACCGCCATGCTTCACAGTAGGCATGATGTTCTTTGGAGGCATCTCAGCATTCTCTCTCCTCCAAACACGACGAGTTGTGTTTCTACCAAACAGTTCTACTTTGGTTTCATCTGACCATATGACATTCTTCCATACTCTTCTGGATCATACAAATGCTCTAGCAAAATTCAGACGGGCCCGGACATGTACTGACTTAAGCAGGGGGACACGTCTGGCACTGCAGGATCTGAGTCCCTGGCGGCGTAGTGTGTTACTGATGGTAGCCTTTGTTACGTTGGTCACAGCTCTCTGCAGGTCATTCACTAGGTCCCCTGTGTGATTCTAGGTTTTTTGCGCACCATTCTTGTGATCATTTTGACCCCACGGGTGAGATCTTGCGGGGAGCCCCAGATTGAGGGAAATTATCAGTGGTCTTTTATGTCTTCCATTTTCTAATTATTGCTCCCACAGTTGATTTATTCACACCAAGCTGCTTGCCTAATGCAGATTCAGTCTTCCCAGCCTGGTGCAGGGCTTCAATTTTGTTTCTGGTGTCCTTCGACAGCTCTTTGGTCTTCACCATAGTGGAGTTTGGAGTGTGACTGTTTGAGGTTGTGGACAGTTGTCGTTTATACTGATAACAAGTTCAAACAGGTGCCATTACTACAGGTAATGAGTGGAGGACAGAGGAGCCTCTTAAAGAAGAAGTTACAAGTATGTGAGGGCCAGAAATCTTGCTTATTTGTAGGTGACCAAATACTTATTTTCCATCATAATTTGCAAATAAATTATTTTCCAAATCAGACAATGTGATATTCGGGATTTGTTTTCTCATTTTGTCTCTCATAGTTGAGGTCGACCTATGATGTCAATTACAGGCCTCTCTCATCTTTTTAAGTGGGAGAACTTGGTGGCTGACTAAATACTTTTTATCTCACTGTACTATTCCAAGGTTAAGACTTGAGTGTAAAATACTGGTCAGATTCTGATTTAAAATACCTTTTAGAGGCTAACTCAGTATATTTGATTGTAAGTTTTCAAGAACACTAGCTCTCTTCATCAGACATGATGTTATACAAGAAACTGAAAATTCACAGCCTTTTTATACACATGAGACAGGAGTCTTCAAACAGTCTTAAAATCTTTAAAAATAACAAAATGCAATAAAAGCAGAGAAGTTATTTACAACATTATACTTCAGGTCAAGAAATAAACAATTTTTTTCTGCTCGTTTTCTGGCACCAGCGATTTTAGAAACATGTAAAAACAGACGGTGTCTAGCGGAAAAATTACTACAGAAGTCTATGTAAACCACCGGTCAGGTTTTGTACGTCTTTTGTCGTGATTTTTGGCAGCGTTTCCGCTGAAAAACCGCCTAGGGGGGTTAAAATTGTGCATACATTACTACACTGACTGAAAACAGTTCAAAAAACGTCCAGAAAGCTTTGCCAAAAAATGTGACAAAAAAACAAAAACGACTTATTTTTCGGTGGTTTTTGACAAGAATTTGACAAAAAAACGCAGTTTTATGAACAGTTTTAGCTTTCTCTGAGTTTTTTTGTCCTACACTGTGTGGCCCTAGCCTAAAGCATGGCAAGAGAATCATTAACTCTTGCTGTCATCTGTTTGCTATCAGGTGGTTATTTGTAGCCCCCACAGTTCACACATAATGTGACATGAAGCTAGTATGATCTGGAGTGGAGATGTAGATCAGTAATATCAGTGATCTGTCCAATGATAGCCGACCCAGGAAGGTGCGCTGGACTCTATCGTTTGTAGATGTATCTTTTTATTTTTTAAAAAGGAAAATATTCCTTTTGAAAAAATAAAAAGATACATCTACAAAAGATACGTCAGTGATATTGCTGATGTAGGTTTCCACTCCCGATCCTGTATCGCTCTCCCACCCCTCTGAGGAGGAGCAGACTTACACCGACCTTGTGCAGTGGACCACAATATCTTTTTCAGCGTTTCCAGTAAAAATGTTGAAAAGACCTTTAAAGTGTAGTGCCTGGAATAAGCACAACAAGAAAAGGTTAGTATATATTCATTTATATACTTCGTGCTTAATAGCAGTAGTATACCAGGGAACGCTGTCTCCATTTTCTTTTCTCTTTCCACATGAAGCTAGTATGGATATCAAGCCCATTTGGCAAAGTTTGAAATTTTTATATTAACTTATATTCTCATCCCTTTCTCTCGATCTGTGTCTTAAAATGTCCTATGAAAACTACAACCCGCAAATCTTCCATAGAGTGGTCTTCTCCGGAGAAATGTGTGGCCACTGGGAGATCTGTCCTGCTGTTAATAGTGAATCTGTGTGAGTTCATGCGCTGACTGAGTCTCTGACCTGTTTCCCATGTATAGAGGCCTGTGGTGGGACACTGCACACATGTGATAAGATGCACCACAATGGAAGACCTGCAATAAAATGTCCCCCTAATTATGTGCACCTGCTGTGACTCTGGGACAGGTACACTGCCAGTGGTGTGGATGTGCCAGCAGGTCTGTTTTGCAGGCAGTGTGAGGTGTCATTTTTGGTTGGGGTCTTCAGGACACTCTGGATAATAATTTGTTGCAGGTTTGGTGGTTGCCGAAAGGAAAGTAGAGGGGGGACTGAGAAAATTTCTTTAAAGGGGTTTTCTCGCTACAAAGATCATATCTCACCCTGCGCTGTGGAACATGAACGTGAAACTGCATGTGATGATGTGTCTGTGTAATGAAGGCTGCCTCAGCTCCTCTCTATGCTCCTATCTCAGGTCTATGTAAAGGATCTGGGCAATTACTGAGTCTCCAGCAGCTAGATTGACTCTCTCCTTATATAACACAGCCTTATACAGTCTCTTACTATCACCCATATAAACAGCTTTATATAGTCTTATATATTCTGTTCCCATCACCCATATAACACAGCTTATACACTACTCACCCCCCACTTCCCCATATAATACAGCCTTATACAGTCTGCTTTACCTCCTGCCTGATAACAGAGGGGGGAAGTGTGCTTTTCTCACATTTTTTCATCAGTTCAGGCTGTATGTATGAATGCTTACACCAATTCAGGTGTTCTGGTTACAAGGAGCTTGTGGAGCCTGGAGATGACAGCTCTGCAGCCATGAGAAGCATGCAGGAGGTCTGCAGAGCTGTGACACCCACTCCCTTCCACTGCTAACACAGAATGATGATGTCACAACTCAGTGAGGGCAGACACGCCTCCTGGGAGGAGAGACTCGCCCCTGCATTTGAAGCTGTAATAGATGGAAACAGCTCAAGTCTGCGAAAGTGTGTAATTATAAAACCCCGTTGAGTCTGTTGTCCTTAAGTAGCACACTTTGGAGTTCCTTGGCAATCCTTCGTAGAATCTCCATCAGTGGATTATAGGTGACAACGATGGGCACTCCGGCTTCATCCTGGGTCTCTTTGTACGTGAGCAGACTGTCTTTGTTTATTTGGTTGTCTGTCACTTTTTATTTGCATCCCAATTCCATCCTAGGACCCAAGAGTCTGATGTGTTGGAGCAAATATGATTGTATCTTATAGCCTGGCTGTATATAATAGACTGCTCTGTGTGTTTGGGGAGGAAACTTTCATTTCTCAAGTAAGCCATTCTCTCTGTGGGCTTGTGGTATTTTTATGTGAGTAGCCATGGTGTTTGATGTGTATTGTGGTATAACAGTAAGAGTTAATGATCCTCTTGTCACACCTCACAAGTTTCCAACATTTAAGATTGTAAGGTTTTGTGAAGACCCCTGTCTTCTGTGTATAAAAAGTCTGAATTTTCAGTTTCTCGCATAACATAATTTCTGACAAAGAGAGCTAGTACTCTCGAAAGTTTACCATAAAATATACTCAGCCTCTGAAAGGTATCGCCTGATTTCTTCGCCTTTCTACTGCTTTCTTTGGCTAACAGGTTACAACATTATACTAGTAATAAATCCTTGTGTTCCCTGCGACATGACAATTCTGGAGCTGTTCCTCTTATTCCTCCTAGAAATGTATTACTGAATCAGTCAGCTTGTGTTACCATTCCAGTTTTCAGAGAGGTGTGTCTGTGCAGGGATACACCCCCAAGTGACTGAGGTGACACTCCCAGTTGACTGATTCAGTAATACATTTCTAGGAGGAATAACAGAGGAACAGCACAACACAGAGATATAAGAGAAGAATCTCCAGAATTGTGAGTTCACAGGAAATACAAGGATTTACCAAAGAAGTCATGTCAGGAATGGCCACAGGCTTTCTTTAAGATTGTTCGCATCATATAGCAGTAGCCACTGCCTAGTCAGTGCTACAAATGTGTCCACCACAGTGCACCTACAATATACCACACATATTCTAATCCTACAAAAAGGATGACAGATCGGACAATTGTTGGGAAAAACGTTGGGCGGGCAGGAACCTTAAGAAATGCCCACACCTCCTGGTGGCCACGTTTATCATATACCATAAGGGCGGAAATCCTTAATGAGCACTATTCCTTCTAAGCCTCCAGTTTGCATCATCTGTTTTTCTTGCTTTTTCCTTCTGTTCAATCACTTTATTAGAGAACACATCGGAGAGCATTAAGTCAACAGCAGCTTAGAAAGAATAAATTCCGCACTACAGTATACATTTTCAATTTACTTAGCAATGTTGACATAACAAAGGATCATATTTCACAATCCGAGATCTGCACTAATTCAACATTACCCCACTCCTTAGATACGAAAGGTCCTTAAGATCGATTTGCTAAGATGTTGTAAGAGGAAGAATCTCCATCTTGCATAACAATCCCTATTAAAGTAGTCATGATCTGCTGTATCTTCTGATGATTCTGCGTTGGATCACCTTCTGAGATTTGCAGGTAACATTACACTTTTTTAAGAATAACAATACAATTAGTTTAGGTTTTTAGCTGTTACGATTGTGCAATATGCAACTCTGTAGGAGACATTAACAGCATTACTGGTAGCTTATTTTCTATTCTGCAACATACTTACATATATACAGTTGTTTGCAACAGTATTCATATTAAACTGTTTCTCATTTCTAAACATGACAGGCACAAACTGAAAGGGGTTGTCTCACTACAAGGATTGCTTTTTATGTTAAAGATCTGGCAAAAACAAGTCACTGTGCAATATTTGTCCATTAACAGTGTCCTACCTATTCCTAGATATCCCCTGTTGTATGGGCTGTATGAGCTCCTCAGGTCGCTATAGCTACAGACCTGTTTAATCCCTCATGATAGGCTGCCAGCACTGGTTGCTATAGCTACAGACCTGGCTTCTACTGCAGCTTAGTAGAAACCAGTAAACACGCCCCTGAATTAAAAATGGAACCAAGAAAACAGGACTGAGGTAAGATGAATCAATGTAGTGAGACAACCCCTTTAAATGTGTTTTATTGATATTTAATGTGATAGAGCAACACAAGTAGCGAGTATTTGTGAAATGTAAAAACAAATTATACATGCTGTTACAAATTTTTGTAAATTAAAAGACTGAAAAGTGTGGCGTGCATATGTATTCAGATGCCTGTACTGTGATACCTCTAAATAAAATCCAGTGTGACCAATTGCCTTTAGTCACCTAATTAGTAAATAGAGTATATCTATATGTAATTTATTCTCAGTATAACTACAGCAATTTTGTGAAGGCCTCAGAGGTTTGTAAATAATCAGCATCTAAAAACCAAGGAACACACCAGACAGCTCAGGGATCAAGTCATGGCAAAGTGTATTGCAGGATTAGGTTTTTTTTAAAAATAGCCCAAGCACTGTTCAATCCATCATCTGTAAATTGAAGGAGTATGGCACAACTGCTAATCTACCAAGACATGGCCATCCACCTAAACTGACAGCCCAGACAAGGAGAGCACTAATTAGAGAAGCAGCCAAGAGGTTCAGGGTCACCCTGGAGGAGCTCTAGAGATCCACAGCTCAGGTGGTAGAATTTGTCGACAGGACCACTATTACTTGTGTACTCTACAAATCTGGCCTTTTTGGAAGAGACATACACATGTAGAGAAACAAAAAGGCTCACTTACATGGGCTGTAATGAGTTTGTCCTGGAGAAACACGTAGCTGCAATACCGCTCCGAGCTGGCCGCCGGCCTGGCGGAAATGAAGCAGAGAAAGGATGGAAGTCCGGGTATCCTGGGCAACACACGAGATGCCGCTGAGTACAGCTGAGAAATCCGAAAGCAGGTAGCAATAAAAGCAGACGTTTATTGTAAACAAGGAATAAAAATGCACATTGGCAACAAACCCCCACGGCTAATGAAAAACACAGACGCGTTTCGGGCGATAGACGTCCTTGCTCACTGTGATGTTGGCTGTGTATGTGCAATTAATTTAAAACACATTAAGACCAATCATATTGCACGGCTAAATCACATGATCACACATATCAATTAAATATACATAATAGATGGAAGGATAGAAAGGCATATACAATTATATTATTTCTAGCATATAGTATATATGGCAAGATGAAGACCTGTTAGTAGACATTTTATTAATATATATAAAGCATATCTGTACGATAGTTTAATCCTTCAGATCTTCTTGTACCTAATTTTAAAATCCAATATGCCTCTCTTTGTCTTATTATTTTAACCCAATTGCCACCTCTATAAGGACGTTGTATTTGCTCTATTACATAGAACCTAAAGCTTGCTAGATTGCCATCATGACATTCCAAGAAATGGAATCTCATGTGTCGCCCAGGATACCCGGACTTCCGTCCTTTCTCTGATTTTTGGAAGAGTGGCAAGAAAAAAGAAGCCCTTTTTGAAAGCAAGCCATAAGGAGTCCTGTTTGCAGTTCGTAAAAAGATATAAAGGGGACACAGCAAGCATGTGGAAGAAGGGGCTCTGGTCAGATGAGACCAAAATTTATTTTTGGCCCAAATGACAAATGCTATGTGTGGAGGAAATCCAACACTGCACATCACTCTGAACATCATCTCCATCGTGAAGCATAGTGATGGCACCATAATGCTGGGGGGAGGCTTTGCTTCAGCAGGGACTGTGAATCTGGTCAGAGTTGCTGGGAAGATGCTATGACTAAGAGCCTTGCACTCAAAATGCATCAGCGTTTTATTACCTGTTCTAATATGCCACGTTTTTAAGATTTTCATAAATAAAGGAAGCCTTTGTTTTTAAGGATTGCTGGATAACCTCTTTTTTATTGCTGGGAAGATAGATGGAGCTAAATACAGAGCAGTCCTGGAGGAAAACGTGTTAGAGGCTGCAAAAGACTTCAGACTGGGGTGTAGGTTCACCTTCCAGCAGGACATTGACAGCAAACATACCGCCAAAGCTACAATGGAAGGGTTTAAATCAAAGCATATTCAGGTGTAAAAATGGCCAACTCAAGTTCCAGACCTAAATCTCATTGAGAATGTGGCAGTACTAGAAAATTGCTGTTCACAAACATTCGCCAACCAATATGACTGAGCTAGAGCTAATCTGAAAAGAGGAATGGGCAAAAATTCCAGCCTCTATTTGTCTAAAGCTGGTAGAGACATACCCCAACAGACTGTAGCAGTCATTGCAGATAAAGGTGGTTCTACTCAGGGAGCTAAATACATATGCACGTTATACTTTCCAGGTTTTTATTTTGCAAAAATTTGGAAAAGCACTTATCATTTTCTTTACACGTCACAAATACTTGCTACTTTGTGTTGCTCTATCACATAAAATATCAATAAAATACATTTAAGTTTGTGCTAAAAATTAGTGATGAGCGATTATGTTGACTATCGTAAAAGGTCGATAGTCGATATCGGCAATTACAAGACGTTTTTCCGATAGTCGATAATAATTACGCTGATGCCCAAATTAAAGTCTATGGGAAGGAACAACCCCTTCATTTTTACCCCCAAAACAGGCTAGAGAAGCTGGAATTAAAGCCACAACAGAAATGGATAATCTCATTTTAGGCAACAAAAATTAGGTTATAAAAGTACAAAAAAAAAAGTCACAGACCATTCACTACCCTGTCTTGTCCACACATGACTTTAAACCGCAGACCCCAAATTAAAAAGTCCAGAAGAGATTTTTTAAACCCTCATTTTACTTGAATGGTTTGGGACTATCCCTGTCCTGGAACGAAAGCATGCCCTTAAATGTCTAAAACCCACAGATTAAAAAAATTGCCAAAAAAAGGGAAAGTTTTGAACCACCATTTTAGTTAACTGGACATTGACTATACCTTTCCTGGCCCAGTTGACCATTAAACCTGTCTGACCCACAGTTTTAAAAAGTGCCGGAAAAAGGGACCCCTTTAAACCACCTTTTAGTTGAACTGGCATTGACTATTACCTTTTCTGTACCACGTTGACATTAAACCTGTCGACCCACGAAAAAAGTGCAAAGAAAAAGGGTTTTTCAACCACCATTTTGTTGAAGGGACATTGACTGACCGTCCGGGGAAACCTAAAAATTGTTAAAGTCTTCCTGTACCTCCCTTGTCAATTCAAGGAATATTTTGTATCAGTTTTTGTACATGCCAGTTTTTTGTAGTTTAATTCTAGAAAACACATTTTTAAAATGTTTTTTTTTAATTTTTTAAAAAGGGGTTGTCTCATCAGGGTTTGCTAGTTTATTTTAAAGATCTTGCAAAAACAAGCATTTTGCAATATGTGTCCAATAACAGTGTCCTACCTACCCCTTTTTTGACAGCACCACACCTTGAGCCCTTTTGCAATTGTGAAAACAAATGTCTTTTAAAAAAACCAAAAATTTTTTAAAATAGGCCTGTGTTAGCTCCCATTTCACGCAAAATGCCCCCAAAAATTCAAAACATGACCCTTGAGCCACTTTTGAAAAATTGTAAAGAACAAAAGGGTCTTTTTAAAAACCACATTTTTTAGAATGGGACCTTGTATAGCTGCATTTCACAGCAAAATGCCCCCAAAAAATTCAAAAATCCCCTTGAGCCACTTTTGAAAATTGTGAAGAACAAATGTCGTTAGAAAAAAAATTTTTTTTTGAATAGACCTGTAGTATAGCTGCATTTCCTCAAAATGCCCCCCAAAATTCAAAACATCCCCTTGAGCCATTTTTTTGAAAATTTGTGAAGAACAAATGTCTGTTAAAAAAACCACATTTTTTTTAAAATAGGATTGTTGTATTGCTGCATTTCAAAGCAGCATGACCCAAAAAAAATTAAAAAAATATTTCTCCCCCAACTGTTTAAAAATTGTGAGGGGGGAAATGCCACTTAAAACCCTCTTTCGTTTCAAAGGACTATGTTATAGCTGTATCTCACACAACATGACCCCAAAAAATTTAAATAGACCTCACCACTTTTAAAAATATTGTGATGGAGAAAAATCCCAAATAGAAGCCACATTCTGTTCCAAGGCCCAAAATTATCTGTATCTCACAGCAACATGACCTCAAAACCTTGACAATGCGATAAATTCAAAAGTTAAAGTGAGAAATGGAATAGGGTTTTGTCATGAAACCTTGGTGTCTTTTACAGTCCCCACACCACAAAAAAGCAAAATTACTTTTGGGAATGAGAAAAAAATTGCAGGAGAAATGATATTTTAAACAACTTTTTTCAAGAGGACCTTTCTTTTTGAAAGGAATGTAAGTGACCGACAACTAATGGGTGACCTCGGAATTGGGGGACACAACTCATCAGGATCCATCCCTGATTCATTTGTGAAAGCAAATGACCCACATTATTGTGGAAAGCCGGATCTTTTGTCTTAATGACACTCCGCGTGCTGAATTTTCCCCGCTCAGTTACGTGGCTGTGGGAGGACAACAACTCTTGGCGTGGCAACCCGAGCTCGGGCCACCCCATCCTTTTTGGATACCCGAAGTCGATTGGGTCCGGAAACATCCAAAAACATCGGTGTTGAGACGCAGATGTCGTGCCCCCTGTCTTAAGCTGGTTCTGTGTGTTGTAGTGTGCCCTGCTTCTTGCGTTGGGAGGTGGTTAATAAAGATTGCCAGAGGTCACCCATTATCTTCTGCCACATTGCCTGCTGCTGGCTAAGGCTATTGGCACTTACTGCTGCACTTTTGCTGATTTTTTCCCACCGTGACATTTGAAGAACGGGAAGTAGACAAAAACGATGTTCCAGTTGTAAATCACAAGGTTCCATTTCCTGCATTTTACTCTCTATTTGGGTGGGTGGAAAAAAAAGTGCTGAGTTTTGTTTTGCCCGGGGGATCCAGGAGGGGGGCCCACCCGTAACTGTTTTTCTTTTGATGGCCTTAATGCGAGGATCATTTTGGGAGGAAAGGGAGATCCAAGCACTAGTGAGAGATGGACCTTGTTTCCAGCCTCGGGGGTCGAGGGCACAGCAAAGATCTTCCCTCATCTTTCCCCTCCGCCTCAAATTCCCCCAAAACCTCTTTCCAAGGCGGGGGACGTCGGAACTCGGTGTCCAGAATACCTCCCCCCTCCCCGCTCAACCAGCCCGATTCCCTCAGATGATGCCCCCTGAGAGCTGATGCACCCCCTTCATAGCCCTGGAAAAAACCCCCGAACCACTCCCTTTGTGGATTTGCGGAGGAAAAAAGGCCCCGTGTTGCTTTTGTGCCCGTCCCCTTTTCCGTCGCTGGGGGGGGCCTGATGTTTAGAGTGTCCAACGTCGTTCCAGAACTAAGATCACCAAAATGCCATGCTGACAAGGGCATTTCCGCACTGACCATTTTGGTGGCTTCTTCAAAAGGGCAAGGATGGTGCAAGCTCTTTACCTGCCTCCCTCTCGAGGCTAAAAACACCCCAGGTCCGCCCCGTGCTTGCCCGGCCCATGTGTCACTTCGATGCGTAATGGCATTGCGCTCTCCCCACAATCGCTGGAAAGCATGTGGAGGGGGAAATTTCCAGGGTTCACGTCAACAATGAGAGGGTTGATGGGGGGGCGGGGGGCTGACTTTTAACGCAGCCAGGCGGGACGAAGCAGGGTGCGAACGGGGTGTTGCGAACACAGACCCGAGCCTTCTAGCAGCGCCCAAGCCCCGGGTAGTGTTTAAAAATTTTTGGGCACAAGGGCAGACATGTGGCAGGAAGGGATGTGCTCCAGCCACCGACTTAAGGGGACCAGCAGATTTCGACCGTTTATCCCCACACCACCTTGCCGGCAAAAGGGTTCTTTCACCCACCCAGCGCTCGGCTCGTTGCGGGGCCGCCACAGCTCCGCCCTGTGTGTGGAGGGTCCCAAGACAGATTAATTTCAACACGGCCCCTTTGGTTTCTTGGGCCCGTGATCACCAGAGGCCCTTGGGGGAAAGAACCCTGCACCATCCCTGGGGTTTTTTGAAGAGCATGCTCCGAGCCGAAGCCACCGCACCACCAGGCCATACCCAGCTCATCAGTGAGTGTCAAGAGATTAGCGGGCCCGGGGCCCTGTTAATAGTAATGTGTCGGTGGTCAGTGGACTTTTCAAAACACAGATGCAGACAATTCCTTGAAAATTTTAGATGACCGTGGCTGGCAGGGGGGGACGGCTTTTCTGGCAAAGAAATGCCTGCTGGCATCTGGTATTGGGGCAGGCAAGGGCCTGAGTGGGGACCCAAAAAGGTCCACCCGACGAAAGGCAACATTTTCCAAGGGCCAAAAACCTGGAATGCCGAAATTCAGGGTTTTTGGGTTTGGGATGGTTTGGGTTAAAGTGTTTCTTCTACTCCAAACCTGGAAGACAGAAGGTGGGTGGGTAGACTGGCCGCTGTTCGGCGTGCGGTCTCAAATGGGGGAAGGAGAATGGGTAGGGGGGTCTCTGGTGGTGCCGGTGGTACTTGGGGGACGGTGGGGTGAAGCGGAGGCTGATCCCTGACATGACTCTAGAGACTGAGCAGTGAGGAACACTTTGGTGGTGGCGGAGGGGGAGGGGGGCGGAGACGAGGGTTGACGTTTGGAAGCCCCGGGTTTTGGTGTGGGCCCTTTTTTGGGGAAGTGTTACCTCCATTTTAACTCATGCATTCCTGATGCATAGACATGTTGGTGGTGGGTTTAAAAACCAAAAATTTTGCCTCTACTGTGCGTTTTTCGGCAAAGGCGGCATATGACATGTGGGTGAATCAGAGGCCTGCCAAAAAAGGCCAGGCTTAGAGGTCCCGGACTTTTTGACGGAGATAAGTGAGGAGCGGGTTTCCGGGATGGTGGCTGGTGGGAAACATCTAGGGACTTCGCCAACCGCCCTCTCCCTTTTTGAGGCGGGGGCCTACTGCACTACCCCACGTCTTCCTCCTTGTCCCGTGATGAAGCGCTGCAAGCAAATTTGCTGAAAAAGACCAGTTGGATCCCAAATGTCGCATCATCACATCATAAAACGGGGACTTTGGGCGTCCTGACATTCGCATCCCGCAGCTGCGGGCTCAAGCAAGGGCACTGCAAGGCGTTGCCCCACCCCCCGGGATTTTTGCGTTGACCGTTCCCTTCTCCTCCTCTGATGGGTAGTAAATGGGCATCAGAGCAACAAAATCAACCTCTTTGGCCCCTTTATCTTTTAACAACCCCTTTGACCCATCCGCATTTTGTCTCAAAGAGGGGCTTCAAAAATGGATTTTCCAAGTGCGGGTACACGAGTTGACATTTGGGCTGCCCTTTGCTTCATTTTGGTCGGATGCTGGACGACATTTGTGGCCCGTGACTGGGAGGACGAGGAGGTAAGACTGCTGGATGCGGGTTTCATTAACCCCTGAAGAACAGAGGGCGACGCTTTCGTTAAGAGATTACAGGGCCCTGACCCAGCATTGTAAAGGCCCGACGGGCCTCAACCGATGATCCGCTGGCATGGTGTTGTCGCCAAAAACGGAAGGAGACCTTTTTTGACCTCTACCTCCATGTCCTACCCCCCCCCTTTGCTAACTTACCACCTGCATTTCGCTCCATGTTCAGAAAAAAAAAATTTAAGAAGGTTTGGGAAAAGTTTTTTACAGTCTATTTTTAAAAGAGGCAAATACAGTATTCTTTAAATCCTCTAATTTCCTAAGCCAATAGGGTTAGAAATGAAATGTTTCTAGCGAAACCTGTGAAAGCATCTGGTGGAAGAAAAGTAAAACAAAATCAACAGTTTCTTCCCCAGTCCCAGGGATTTACAATGCCCGTAGGGCTAGGAATTATGTTTTCAACAAACTATCAACAATTGCGCTATCTCGCCAAAAATGAAATTTAACGAGCGAAAAAAAAACTATTTAGAAATTAACGGATGAGAAATTGCGTTTTTTGAGCAATGACAACCCAGAACAGTTGCTAGAAAATTTTTTCATCAGAATTGTCGTACAAAAGTGGCTATTTTAAAAAAATAGGACCGCACACGTGCAAAACGCTTTTTTAAAAATTTTGGATAACAAACGGGGGTTTTTCACCATAAATCACCCGCGGTGACTACAAAATTGCTGTATTAAATTTAAGTGCAAGGTGGGTTATGAACCAAAAACTGGACGCGCCAAAGTGAAAAACACGTAATTTGAATTGTGTACGGATAAAAAAACGTGGTTTTTTCACTAGAAATACACCTGCGATGACTGAAAAGTTCTGTATCCTATTTTAAGAAACAAAGTGGGGCTTTTAACAAAAAATGAGCTGCGCCAAAGTGAAAAAAAAAAATAATTAAAATCTGTACAGATAATAAAAGGTGAGTTTTTCACTATCAAATTTCACTGCAGTTACTAGAAAAGATCTGTTCCCCAAAATAAGTAAGGGTGAAAAAATAAACTAATTTTCATCAAAAACTGGCAAAAAAATGTTAATAAAAACCCCCTTTCAATGCAGGGTCAAAGCAGAGTCTGGGGGCCAAATTACCCCCTCTCCCTTTTAAAAGCCTGCCTGCCTGCCCCCGCTTTTCGTCTGCGCCCCGCACCCTCCCGGGGCCAACCCCCCCCCCCCCCCCCCCCCCCCGGCTGTACAGGGCAGATGTCCTTTAAAATTCTCAGCCGATAACTAAAAACTGAAAATCTTAATTACCTAATTCTAAAAGTTCCAGCTAAAACATAGTTGTCTGTGTGAACAAAAAGAAAAAGTTTCGCTGAGCTGTTTTGGGGAAGAGCCCCCAGCACCGTCCTGTCTTATGACACCAGACAACATTGATCAGAACAGGAGGGCTGTAAAAAGAGGGGATTGATTTTTTTTCCCGCCCAAACAACAACCATTACAAAACCCCGTCTGATGTCGAACCCAGTACCCTGCTCTATTTTCCAAGTGATTTGCTGGCCGCCAAAATAAAGGAAGCTCGAAAAGGCGCGTATTAAAAGATTATGCGCAGATTTTAACCTAAAATTTTGCATGATCGAAAAAACCGATCAACATAAAAAAACCCTGCCGATTTAAATTTGTCGATAATAATCGCCAAAAACTAACTATAATGTTTTTAAAAATTTATGAAAAATTCAAGGGGGCATAGATACTTTTGCAACCCAGTGTATAAGCAGATTTAGACTGATGCCCCACAAGGGCAGATAATCATCTGGTACATCCCCAATATAAGGAATCTACCGAACACGACTCATGAAGTCCTCATTGGTTGCTCTTGCCCACTTTTCCCCGTTCCTTTCAATTTCCCCGGCCGTTTTTGCTTACACATAAAATTCCTGTAAATGATCTCCTTAGTCAACATGTTGGTGTCTGCTGGAACCTGTTTCTCCTGTCATGTCACTCATGGAGGAAGTGTGACCACAAAGCTGTACTCTTTTCATATCTTTACTTACACAGTACATGCATTACTTAGACAACTAACATAAGAACAATGCTAACAGGAAAGTGATTGACAATAGGTCTATAGGTAGCCAATAAATATTTTGTTCTCATAAAAGATTCTTCTCATGTTATCATATCACTTGGTGGTAACCTGGGATTAGCTAGAAGATGCCATTGAGGCGCTACCTCTGTAAAACCCATGACACATCTTTTGCTCATCAGGTGACCAGTAAAGGAGACACTTATGACACGTGAACAGAATCACTCAATATTCCAAATTTTTGTTAGACAAAAAATAATGAAAATACAGAATTCAGTGATTTTAAATCCTCAGTAATATAGCAGGGAGGTTCCTGTGAAATGATAACAGCATTTTTGTATCAACAGCAATGGATCAGGTAATCCAAGATTATCAGGTGTCCAGAAAAACAAAATTGTCTACATGGGATTGTCCGTGAATGTCAGAATTCCACAACAAAGAGACAGAAAAGAAAAGATCTTTAAAACTCATTATGTAGCAGCCAGTAATGAAACTTTGATGAATACTTAGACACTAAGGGCGACATATATGAATCCTGGCACTGACAGACCAGTTCTAAATAGCTGTAAGGAAGTGTAGAATGCACCAGAATGTATGACCTTGTTCTTCTGCAGGTCATACATACAGGAGCAGTCTAGTGACAATACGTCAACTCAGCCTCAGGCAGATCACCTTTAACCTGGCCTGGCTGTTCTTACTGTCCTGTGCCTAGATTTGGCATCAAAGAATCATAAATATGTCTACTTCTATGAATGTGGTGCAACACGCCCCCAGATTACCCCCAAATCTTTGGCGCACTAAAAAATGTCTTTGGCACATTACAAAGGTACTTATCACATCAAAGTTTGGAGTGCATCTGTTCATACATTCTTTTTGGCTCAAAGGACACCAGAAAACTGCCGCAGTCCCGTTCATACCTGTCGCCCTCCCGCCTCGACTACACAGCACTGATTTTAGGTCAGATTTTTAAGTGGAGTCAGTATCTGCAAAAATCCGACTGTAAACCAGTGCCCATAGACCTCAATAGAGAATCAAAGCTTTAGTCTAAAAAGCTTGTATTTTCTATCGGATTTCAAAACCACTGGCCTCAAAAAAAACTTCTGCCAAATTATAGCGGATTCTAGTACAGTTCAATGTACTAGAGCTGGCTGAAATCTGTGAAATATGAAAACCAACTACAAAATACGCGCCAAAATCTGTGGTACTGTGATGGTAAAAAACCATCTGTTATAGAATCCTGTTATAGAATCCGATGGCATTTTACCATTGCCATGTAGACATAGCTTAATTTTTTTTGTCTTCCCAACCATCCAGTTCATGCCCTGAACCTGCGCAGCTAAGAACCCCTGATCTAAACAACCATCTGTAATGACACAAGGGAAACCTCGGAACAAGCCAGAGTGATTGGAACAAATGTATCTTACACATTCATGAGCCATACCAAGGATTAAAGCAGTGACTTCAAAAGGATAATTTATAGACATAGCCAGATCTAAGGATACTAAGTCCAAAGTATTAATGGGATACATAAATCTCTATGAAAAAATTCACCACATAGTAGATCATTCATATCATCTCATACATCAAGAACCTGGCACAAGATCTGTACATAAGGGGGAGTATAACATATACATATAACATATGTACATATAACTGTACATAAGAGGCAGTAGTTGTTTTCTTGTATATAGTGGCCGCTATTGTACTAGTTATCTTCTTAGGCAGTGTTAAAGTAGATATACCATTGTATATAGCAGATGTATCATTGTACATAGGGACAGTATTTTAATATTCTTATTCTTGTACAAAGGAGAAAGTATTATAGTATTTATACCCTTGTACATGGGAACAACATTACACTAGTTATATTGTTGTACAAACAGGGCAGTATATTCTTGTACTGAGGAGGCAGTATTATGGTATCTATAGCATTGTACATAAAGAGCAGATTTATAGCAGTTTTTTTGTTGTACATAACAGGAAGTTTTATAGCAGTTACAGAGGATGAAATAAGTATTGAACACATCATAAATTTTTTAAGTAGCACTCTCACCAGATGTCAGTAACAACCCCTCCAATCCACACAGGGAAAGAAAACGAACCATAGATATTCAGAAAATATGTGTAATAATGAGAAAAGACACAGGAAAAAAGTATTGAACACGCTTACTGAAAATGTATTTAATACTTCATACAAAGCCCTTTGTTAGTGAGAACAGCTTCAAGATGCTTCCTGTATGGAGCAACTAGTCGCATCATTGCTCAGGTGGGATTGAGGCCCATTCTTCCACACAAACACTCTTCAAATCCTGACGGTTCTATGGACTCCTTCTATGAACTCTGAGCTTTAGTTCCTTCCATAGATTTTCTATTGGATGCAGCTCAGGTGATTGGCTGGACCATTCTAGCAGCTTTATCTTCTTTCTCTGAAACCAGTTGAGAGTTTCCTTGGCCGTGTGTTTGGGATCATTGTCTTGCTGAAATGTCCACCCTCATTTCATTTTCATCATCCTGGTGGATGACAGCAAATTTTTATCAACAATGTCACCCGCTGTATATTCGTGCACATAGGAAGTAGTATTATAGTAGTATTTTTGTATATGAGGGCAGTATTATATTAGTTTTATTCTAGTTCATACGAAGCAGTACTATAGTAGTTACTTTTTTTATATAGTGACCGTTATAATATTAGTTATATTCTTACGTATAGGAGCAGGTATTATAAAAGGTATATTATTGTACATGGAGACATTATCATAAGGATACAGTGTTATAGAAGTCATATCCTTGTGTATGAAGGGCAGTAATATATATATATATATATATATATATATGTGTGTGTATGTATATATATATATATATATATATTTGTACACGGGCGGTAGTATTATAGTAGTTATATTGTTGTGCATAAGAGTCAGTATTATAGTAGTTATATTATTATACAATGGAGGCAGTATTAAACTAGTTATATCATAGTACATGGAGACAGTATTATAATATTAATATTCTTGAACACAGGATACAGTGTTATAGAGTTATATCCTTGTGCATAGAGGGCAGTATTATAGTAGTTATATCCTTGTGCATAGAGGGCAGTATTATAGAAGTTATATCCTTGTGCATAGAGGGCAGTATTATAGAAGTTATATTGTTGTACATAGGAGGCAGTATAATAGTAGTTATATCATTGTTAATAGGGAGCAGATTTATACTTTTATTGTACACTGTATCAACTAATACCTCATATTTGATATTTGTCCAGTCTGTAGTTTTGCCCTTAAAACTGGAGAACAAAGGGGGAGGGAGGGGTAGTATTTTGTGTAGGGATACTTGAAATGTGCTGAGTAGCCTACCCAATCGAATAGTAAGGGCATCATCAATGGCCTGTTAGCAAGCATGGTGTTCCCACCATAAGAGTGTCAGCCATACAGTGCCCACCATAACTATGCCAACCATATAGTACCCAGCATAAGTGCCATCTTCCTCTAATAACATAGAGGAGAAGGGATGAGTGCACGACTGTTGCGTCTGGGAGACTACAGATTGTTGATTTAGACTATCCTTATTTAATTCTTATTAAGTCCTTTGTGAACTAGAGCAGTGGTGCGCAACATGCGACCCCCCAGTGCCCATCTGTGTAGCTTCCAGCCATTAGGACACATGCTTTGTCTCTGTCCTTATACTTCAGGAAGTGATATTTATCTTTTGACAGCTTCATTCAACTGATGGCACTGCTATAGTGGGCAGTGTTATGTTGGGCACTGTATGGCTGGCACTGTTATGGTGGCCACTGTCATGGAGGACACTGTATGGCTGGCACTATAGGGCTGTATATGTTATTTTAAGCAACTTCAATTAGCAATACAGTAAAAACTGTTTCTATATTATCTATGAATTTCTTTCTCGAAGAAGTATTTATTTATCACACAATTATGGCCACTCCACAAGATCTACTATAAACAGGTCTGATTGGTTCCAGACTCCAGAGAAGAGGAGATGAGTTGGAGAAGGGTCTATAAATATGTATTGTTCTCTCTAGTTACAGCTGTAAAACAGCCACTTCTGTAACCTACAAAAACTAACGAGAAAATTGGCGCCACATATCCTCTGTCTGAAGTACCGAGCAGGGGACCAAGTGTTACTAGCTGCGAGACTTATGGAATAAAAAAGAGGAGACATCTTGTTGGTTCTTGAACCATTAGAAGTTGTGATTTATCCAATATTTTCAAGGCTGCACATAAGGCAGTTGATCTTGTGCTACATCTTGGGACCAATGATTTTCCCACCAAACATTTAATTTTAGTGGAAGGTGAATTCCAAAATATAGGCCAAGAGCTGAGCAAGACAGGTTCAGTTACCTTTTCAGAGGTTTTGCTGGTCTGCACAAATAAAAACATGGCACTCCTTTTATGATCTAAGTGTGTGGTTAAGGCAAAGCTGGAGAACTGAAGATTTTAGGTATGTTAGTAAATGGTCTTATTGTGCAAGAGGGATGGTTTGTATCCATCACATAAAGACACCAAAGTACTTGGAGTGAGTTCAGAAATTTTGTACAAACAATTCAATTACACAATTCAACACTGACGCACAAGCAAGTGCGACGTTTCGGGGAAGCTCCTCCGTTTCAGGAGGAGCTTCCCCGAAACGTCGCACTTGCTTTTGCGTCGGTCTTCGCTCTGAGGTCGGTGTCTCCTGCTCACCGCGCTGGGAGCTTATCTATGGACTTATATCTTTGAACGGCACAGGCGGCCGCAAATATAAACCTGAGTATCTTGCCATTTTTTGCTATATCCGTGTCTGACGGACTATGTAGTATGGTTTAAAAAAAGTCAGAAGATATATGTTTTTTAAAGAGTATTGCATTAAAGTTGTATAAATTTTTTACCACGGTTCAACCATTTTCATTTGCACTGTGGTGGTATTTCATAATTATGGCTGTTGGTTTGGAAGATGCAGTTGATGTTAAGAATAAGTTGGAACATAATACTGTACTGTTCTTCATGTGCTTTATATAATGTGTACTAATGCACGTAGCTTAAGCAACAAGCTCTGTGAGCTAATGCCTATCAGAGCTAGAGATAATTTGGATATGGTTGCGATAACAGAGACACGGTTCAAGGGCTCTAATGACTGGAAAATAGACATACCTGGATACACATTGCATAGGTACGAGAATGAAGGGGTGGTGGAGTATCCATTTATATTAAGAATAGTCTGCATTCAACACTTATTCAAAATACATACAAAGAACTTGGAACTGTCTGGGCTGGAATTCAAACCAAATAGGGATTAGAACTGGTGTACTATACAGATTGTGAATGGAAATGGAGGGAGACATTGTATTTGGGGGTGACTTTAACATGCCTGACATAGATTGGAATATACCAAGTGCAGACACTTGCAAGAACAGTAGTTTAATATAGGCATTTTAGAGATAATCTTATAACAACTTGATAAGTCATTGACCAAAGGATAACATTAGATTTAGTATTTACAAATGAGGATCTGGTATCTGAGATTATAGTGGAGATAAAATTAGAAATCTAATGACTACCATTGTTTATGTGCTAAATCCATATAGGCCCAGCAATCCAATAATTTTATTGTAAAGCCATTGAAAATCTGACACTAGGTCTATACAAACAAGAGGGTTCAGCAAACAGGCTAGAGTGATTGCTGTATCACCTTCTTCGTAAGGACCTCGTGTCATATTTTCAATGAATCCTTTTGTTTGCCTCAGAGTTAGTGCTAGTTGAGAGACATTGTTAGGGATCTTTTTCAAGGATAGTGAAGGGTCAGCGCCCCTTGGTATAAGGGTCAGTGTTAGGGACAGGACCAGAAAAAAAAATTCAGGTATAGTTAGCTAGGGTCACTTCTCTGTTGATACCCTGCTTCTATTCATGGTGTCATCCTCATTCATGTCTCTGCCATCATCTTGTCCTAGAACTCCATCATCTAATATTGAGTCACCACTCCTAGTTTTGTATTTGATAAATGCTTTGTATTACAGTACACTTCCCTGTGACTGCTTGGTTGGCTGTCATTCAGCTGTACTGTCTAGTTCTGTCATCGTGTGCCTGCCAGTGTCATTATACCTGAAGAAAAGGATGACTAAGCACCTAAAACCTAAACAGCAGGAATTCACTGAGGGCAAATCTTGTCAGATGTACGCACATATGCCAAACAGGACTTCTTTACCATTCTCATATCTTCTCTAACTACCCTAAACAACTATTTAACACCTTTATTTCCCTACTTTGTCCCCTGGTGCCCCCTCTGTCCTCTCTCATCGCAGCTCACGAGTTTGCCACACACTTCAAAAGCAAGATCGTCAACATCAGAGAGTTTCCACCTTCAGTCCCTGCACCCCATCAATACATCAGCACAGAGTTCTTCTCCCATAACTTGCTTTGCCACTATCACTCATAACAAGCTTTCTACTCTTCTAATCCCATCTACCGACAACCTAATCCCACTATCTGTCCTCTCAACCCAATGTCATCCCTTAATATTGTGATTATCTTAGTCTTAATCCAGATTTTAAACTTCTGGCATCTCTTCTTCTTCTTTTAAACATGCAACCGTCACACCAATCCTCAAGAAGTTATTCTTTGCTCCATGCTCTCTATCAAACTATTGTCTCACCTCGCTACTACCATTTGCCTTTAAAGTCCCTTGAACAACACGTACGTAAACTGTCCTCCCATCTTTCATATAATTTACCTTTTTGACTCAATGCCGTCTGGTTTCCAACCCCACCAATTTACTGAAACTGCCCTAACTAAAATCAACAATGACTTCATAAATGCAAAAGCCTCACACCCCTACTCTGTGCTCCTCCTAGATCTGTCCTAAGCCTTGACACAGTTGACCATTACCTATTCTTACAAATTATATCCTTGACATTGTGGACTTGGCTCTTTTCAGGATCTCCTCATACCTCCTGAACCAGACATTTAGCATCTCAAACTCTCAATCCACCTCCTCCTCTTGCCCTCTTTCTGTTAGTGTTCCTCGGGTGTCAGTCCTAGGCCCTCTACTCTTATGTATCTACACCCTTGGCCTCGGTGAACTCATAGCATCACATAACTTCCAGTATAACTTACATGATGGTGAACCTCAATTTTTCAACTCTGGCCCGGATATTAACTGACCAGGATCCCAAAATATCTATCATCCACATCCTCCTCCTTATCCTCGGACTTTCTCAAACTCAATATAGAGAAAATTAAGTTCATCATCTTTCCCCCATTCCACTCAACCTCTCTCATAGAGCTCTAGATGACAAAATAGTCACCAATGCGACTAATAAACTTCAAATTGCAGCAAGAATTTTCAGCCTTGTCACCATATGCAACTAAAAGTGCTGGCCAATTTTTTTTTTATCCTCTTAACACATTTTCATGTGTTATCAGCACTGGTACAGTATCTCACAAAAGTGAGTACATGCCTCACATTTTTTGTAAATTTTGTATTATATATTTTCATGGGACAACAGTGAAGATGTGATACTTTGATACAATGTAAAGTAGTCAGTGTACAGCTTGTATAATAGTGTAAATTTGGTTTGCCCTCAAAATAACTCAACGAACAGCCAAACCGCTGGTAACAAAAGTGAGTACACCCCTAAGTGAAAATGGACAAATCGTGCCCAAAGTGACAATATTTTGTGTGGCCACCATTATTTCCCAACACTGTCTTAACACTCTTCGGCATGGAGTTCACTAGAGCTTCAGATTGCCACTGGAATCCTCTTCCACTCCTCCATGACGATATTGCACTCCTCCACCTTCTATTTGAGGATGCCCACAGATGTTCAATAGGGTTTAGGTCTGGAGACATACTTGGCCAGTACAGAAACTTTACCCTAATTTTCTTTAGCAAGACACTGCGGCCCAGTTTACAAAGGGAGGGGATCGAAGTACATATTGTCATTCATGGCTTCCTTCTGGGACAACAGCCATGCAGACCAATTTGGTGTAGTGTGCGGTGTATGGTCTGAACATTGCCAGGCTGACCCTCCCACCCCTTTAACCTCTATAGCAATGCTGGCAGCACTCTTACATCTATTTTGAAAAGACAATCTCTGGATGTGTCGCTAAGCACAAGCATTTTCAACTTCTTGGTCGACCTTGGTGAGGCCTGTTCTGAGAGAAATCTGTCTTGTTAAACCGCTGTATGGTCTTGGCCACTGTGCTGCAGCTCAGTTTCAAGGTATTGGCAATCTTCTCGTATAGAGCAACATTTTTTTTTCAGCTCCTCAGACAGTTTTTTTGCCATGAGGTGCCATGTTGAACTTCCAGTGACCAGTATAAGAGAGTCTGTAAGTGATAACACCAAATTAAACACACCTGCTCCACATTCACAACTGAGACCTTGTAACACTAACGAGTCATGTGACTTTGTGGAGGGAAAATGGTAAATTGGACGCAATTTGTCTATTTTCACTTAGGAGTGTACTCACTTTTGTTGCCAGCGGTTTTGATTGGCATTGATGGCTGTGTGTTGAGTTATTTTGAAGGCACACCAATTTTACATGGTTATACATGTTGTGCACTGACTACATTGTATCAAAGTGTCATATCTTCAGTGTTTTCCTAATGAAAAGATATAATATTTCTGATTATTATGTGAGGGGTGTACTCACTTTTCTGAGATACTGTATATTACAGCAAACCAAGATATATGTATGTGATTGTGATCGTGCAATGGCCGCGCTATTGTTTTTATTGGAGTCTGGCTGTGACTGATGGCAGGGGACCCTTAATATCTCTGATACCACTTAACCCCTTAGCTACCACTGTTAATAGTGACCATAGCAGCTAAGGAGTTTGACAAAAGGAGGAGGCTCCCTCAATCCTCCACTGGCACCCTGCAACACAATTGTGGGGTGCTGTAGGTTACTATGATAACCGAGGGCAAAACAATAGCCTTAAAGGTGGAGCCTAACAGGTTGAATAAGGACATATAATACATTGCAGCACAGTCATGTACTGCAATGTATCAATATATTATACCGGTGATCAAACACTGGGACACAAAAAAAAAAATTAGAAGTCAAAATGTTAAAAACGTAATACACAAACATTCTTTTACAAATGCTAACCGATAAAAAAAATATAAAAAATAAAAAGTACACATATTTGTTATCATGGTGTATGTAATTACTTGGGCTATTAAATTGTCATTTTTTTAATCTATGTGATAAATGCCAACAAATATACTTTAAAAAATAGGTCAGAATTGTGTTTTTTGTTCATCCAGCTCACATAAAACGGGGTAAAAAATCCATCAAAAAGTCACATGAAACCCAAAGTGGTTGTTCTGTTAGTTGTTGCTTATGATGGGTCACACTCAGAGGATGTCTTCAGGCACTTTATTACATGAGGTGTTAGCTCATGTGTCTGATCAGGTCCCTGACCACTAAACCAACAAGTTGCAATGTCTTTGTAGCACCCATATACAAGTAGTGAGACCCCTAAAGGCCATACAGCATATATATTGCTACAGTGGTACCAGTGACACCTAAATTTCTCCTGCAAAAAAAAAAAAAAAATTCTTACACAGCGCCGTCAACAGAAAACTAAAAATGTTATGGCAATCAGAAAAAAGCTATGCCTTAACCTTTTATTTTAATGTTTTAATTTTGTAAAAGTGCCAAAACATATAAAAATATAGAAATGGAGCATTGCTGTACTGTAGTAGTGTCAACTCGCAGAGCAAAACTAACATGTCATTTATATTGCAAAAACACTACCAGGATCACTTTATTTGCAGAAAAATAAAGTTAGGGTTCTCAGAATATGGTAACATAAAAAAAGCATTTCTATTGCGTAAAAGTAGCAAAACATAAAAAAAATAATATTTCAATTTGATATCAATGTAACTGTATCGATGGGCATAGTAAAATGATCATGTCATTTATACCGTACAGCGAACATTGCATAAACTAAACCCAGAAAACAATGGCAGATTTTTTTTTTTCATTTCGACGGCCCAATCCTAAAAAAAAACCCCAAAAACTGTGAAATACCTGTGGGGTCAAAATCACACTACAGTCTTAGATGAAGCATCTCTCTAAATGCTATTAAAGGCAGCTGAGGCAAGATGGCTGCCCCGATAATCATATACAGACAACAGACTCTACGATCAGGAAATAAATACGGTTAAAAAGAAAATAATCAGTATCTTGTTTTAATTATCGTATTTTTCGGACTATAAGGCGCACATAAAAGCTTATTTGGGCACGGATTGGCGCCGTACTCCGCGCCGGATTTGCGCTTCAGTACGGCGCCAATCCGTCCCTGTCATTACGGTAATCCACTGCTCTCATAGAGAACAGTGGATTCTGTCGCTCCTCCCCGCTCGGCGAATCCGCCGCGGGGGGAGAAAGTGACATGCACATTATTTACGCCGCGTACGCGCCATAAACAATGCATTGTCTATGGGGCCGGGAGCGGCGCCCCCGCCGTGCTCCGCCCCCGTCCCGCCCCTTATTCACAGCGGATTTGTGAGCTCAATACGGCTCACAAATCCGTTGGGAATAAGCCGAGTGAACACGGCCTAAGTGTGACACGTATTTTGCGATACGGCACGGAAATATGTACATGTATTGACTTTTGTTACAAGTTTACAAGTTGAGAGTTATTGTGAAAGTGTTGAATGAAGCTTGGCTTGCGGTCTGAGCTTTGTTTCATTTAATGTGCCGCGCCTTATAATCCAGTGCGCCTTATAGTCCGAAAAATACGGTAGTAAAAGAAAAATTGCTGATAGAAATACATTTAAGCTGTTAATATATATATTAACAGTTCAGAAGCTTAATGTAATTAAATGAACGAGGTCAGTTCATACTGTAACAATTCGGTGATGATAGTAGGCACTGCCACATCGATCATTAGTTAGAAGGAGTGGATCCACTGTGATCACCGCGGGCGAGAAGGTATAGGACACCCACGCCAGGTAGCAGAGTCTAAGGGGCCCCCGGTCTACACCGGAACCTGCCACAAGGCCAGACAGACTTTGCTGCAGAGGTCGCTACCCCTGACGTGGCTATCTGCGGTGACAGGCGAGGTGCAGGACAGGGACACCGAGAACAATGGTAGCAGGTATATAGCCATAGGAGGACTACAGGTCCTAAGTGGGTAGCAGACAGGTACAGGAACAGCAGGAGTAAACGGATGCATCGGCAGGAATACAGCAGGTATCTGGACAGGTGCAACGGCAGGAATACAGCAGATAAATGGACAGGTGCAAGGACAGCAGAAACGAAAGCCAGGTGGTCAGGAGCTCTGATGGACAGCAGGAACTGAACCAGACATCTCAGGGGTTAAAGGGAACCTGTCACATAGATGATGCCCCCCATGCTGAGGACAGTACAAGCTAATGTCAGACATGCTGTTTCCAGTCCCTTATTCTGTAAGATGAAGCCGTTTTAGAGCATTTAATACTCAAATCTTATTCATGAGCAGGTGTTAGCCCCACCCACCAAATGCTAGCCCCGCCCACCTGACAGTTATTCACGTTTCTACCTATTCAAAGTAATAGGTTTATCAGTTGAGGTGGGCAGGGCTAGCCTCAGGTGGGCGGGGCTAGCCAATACTGACTCTTTAAATGACTCTTTTCTAGCTGAAAAATGCAGATTTGAGCACTAAATACTCTAAATCTACAGCATCTTACAGAATAAGGGACACAGCGCTGGAAACAGCAGGTCTGACAGTGGCTTGTTCTGTCTTCAGCCGGAGGGGCATAAACTATGTGACAGGTTCTCTTTAAGTCCTGAATAGCAGAACCCAGGAGCTCAGATGGACAATCATACAACAACAATCAACTGACACTGGAGCAAGGGCAGTTAGTTCCTCTTAGGTTATGTTCACACGGCACAATTGCAGGGCGTAATCACGCCAGGACTACGGGAGCACATGTCGTGTTCGCCGCTAGTAATTCACATGTCACTTCTCTCCTCGCGCGGCGTATTGTCCGAGCGGGGAGAGGAGACGTAATTCATAGTTCTCTATGAGAACTGTGGATTACCGTAATGACTGGGACATATCTCGCCCCGTATTTAGCGCAGTAGGGTGCGAAATACGGGCTGAAATACGTCCCAGTTTAAGCCATGTGAACATAGCCTTATAGAGGCATGCAATTGGAACACTGTCCCTTTAAATAGCAGAAAGCTGCTGCGTGCGCGCCCTAGAAGCCGCAGTGCACGCACAGGACCCCAGGAAGCAGGAGCGAGGGTTGGTGAGTACTAAATGAAGGCGGGCACCGCTGCCGGACATGTACGCTCGCAGAAGCAGGGTCAGGAACAAGGACTGGCAAGTACTGTATATAGCAGCGGGGACACAGGCCGCTGCGACCCCCAAACAGGGAGCTGCAGCAGAGACAAGGCAGGCATGGACACGCCAACGGTCCATGGTATACCACAAGAGCCATTTTTGGTCCTATTCTTTCTGTTTGTGACATGGGCAGTGCCGGTGTCGGGTTACTCTGCATACTAGGCCGAATGCGCCTTCATTCAAAAATTAGATATACTGTATTTTTAAATTAAAATGATAAAAAGAAAAACTATTTGAATTAACATATTATCTATTGCTGAAAAAAGTTACACATAGATCATAAAATGAAAATTACAGTTTTCTTGTCTTCTTTGCAAACATTTTCTAGATCCTACAAGTCTGTTTTGTGACATTGTTGAGTGTAAGTAACTAAGTTTTAACTTATAAAAACTACATTCACCATGGGTCACTAATACTAGAAGTTATATAAGTAATCTTGGTGCAACTTCAAGATTCACTGAGAGTTCAGTTTACAGCTGCTCACAGATTCTATTGAGAGGAGGGTATGAGGCAAAAAGACACAAGAATGGTATCTAGCTGCAGAACAAGCGTTTTATCTCACCTCGGTGCTGGACTAACAGCTACACTGGCCCTTACTGCTGTCTAATGTCCTCCAAGCTGCATGTGTCTGTGTCTCCTGCTATCACTCTCACTTGTCCCTTCCCACTCTATAGACCACAGATGTCAAACACAAGGCCCGCGGGACACATCCGGCCCGCAGCCTTGTGTTTTCCGGTCCGCGATCTCCCTGACTCCGCACGGCTGTTTTACCACAGCCGTGCGGAGTCAGTCAGCAGCTGCACACTCGGTGCAGCTGCTAGTACAGGGAGAAGGCAGGAGGGATCGTTTCCCTCCCACCTTCTCCCTTTGTATGTACAACGCTCGGTGAGCACTGTACATACGGCGTCACAAGAGGCGTGACGCGCCGCTTTACTCACACCCCCTGTGACGCTGGGTCTCCTCGGCGGCAGCCTCTGACGCCGAGGAGATCTCTGGGAGCTGCGTGAGGGCGTAAGCGGCGTGACGTCACGCCGCTTACACCATACATAGCTCCCGAACCGGACCGGGCCGCGCTGCACGGACAACCAGGAGGTAAGTAGCTTTTTTAACATTTTATCATCAGTAGGGGGCCTATCTGGGGCATCTGCCGGGCTACGGGGGGACTATGGGGCATCTGCCTGGCTACTGGGGGACTATGGGGCATCTGCCTGGCTACTGGGGGACTATGGGGCATCTACATGGCTACTGGGGGACTATGGGGCATCTGCCTGGCTACTGGGGGACTATGGGGCATCTACATGGCTACTGGAGGACTATGGGGCATCTGCCTGGCTACTGGCGGACTATATGGGGCATCTATATGGCTACTGGGGGACTATGAGGCATCTCCCTGGCTACAGGGGGGCTATGTGGGGCATCTCCCTTCTATATGGGGCATATTACCTGGCTGCAGAGGGCAAAAATACCTATCTACCTACATGGGCAGATATAACTGTCATCTACAGGGGGCTTTATAGCCACTTATCTACCTACAAGTAGTTCTAAAATTTTGTCAGCCCTTTAAGGTACGCCGTGAGGCTGATGTGGACCCCAGGGAAAACGAGTTTGACACCCCTGCTATAGACTCTATGAGCAACTGTAATCTGATCTCTCAGTTAAGATGGTTCCTGTCTCCTTTGCAAGACAGATTTCATCAGTAATTTATGACTAATTACAAAGTAAAGGATGCAGAAGAGCATACCTCCCAACTTTTAGAGATTACAAAGAGGGACACATCAGGCAACACCTCTAACCACACCCAAATACATGACATACCACCAAGACACACCTCTAACCACGCCCAAACACATACATGCCAACTTTTTAAACAGTCAAAAAGGAACACATTTTCAGAATTGCATTGTATCCAATGATGAAATATTAAGGAAGTTGTTATGTAATATACAGCGAGGAAGCAATCAGATTTTAAAGCACAATAGTTTATTGATGCAAATCTATTTCCCAAATGAAAAAGAGGAACATTTATAGAGCTAAGAGGGACAGAGGGACCTGGGTTAAAAAATAGGGACTGTCCCTCCAAAATAGGGACACTTGGGAGGTATGGAAGAGAGTGGACAAAGGAGGCTAAAAAGCAAACATGTTTCTTTATTAAGATTAAAAAGTTTATATTTTTTTGTTGTACTCTTGATTTATGGAAAGTTGTTTTACAATTGGAGGAACACTTCAAAACACCCCGTCGCTAATAAAGTAAGGTTAGGAACTGTAAAAATGTTTGACTAAGTATATTGTAATGTATTCATTATATAAAGCCAAAATGTTACTATTATCATATCTGCTGCTCCCTTCAATACGGACAGCTGGATTTTTGCATCCACTTATGCTTTACGCTTTAGGCTGTTGTCTTGTATGTGTAAATAGTAGCATCATTACAATAGTTATTATTATCTTATACATTGAAGTCTGTGCCGGTGAAACACTGTGTTCAGTGTATCTCCGTGATTAGAGTAGTAGAAGCACTCCAAGTACTTAAGACTCGTACATTTTCTTGAAAAAGACACTTAGTACTAGACCTATTATCATTTTTTTTTATTGCACTTTAAAACAAATAAACTTCTGCATTTTTAGTTTCTTAAAAGCGCCGAAGATAAGATTGTTCCTGCAGCCCCATAGACAGCAATATAAAAGATGCTGCTCGTCTTCTGGTGCTTTTAGTTTTCTTGGCATCTTCCCATACAATACAATTGTATGGGCGACATAAAAAAAACGAGACGCGTATTTTTTTGTACAAAGTGTGACAAAAACCGCGCTCCTGCTTTCGGGCCGTTTTTTGTCTAATGCAGTGATGACATAGGCTAATAGTACTTATATTCTTGTACATAGGAGGCAGTATAGTGGTTATATGCTTGTCCATAAGGGGCAGTACTATAGTAGTTAAATTCGGTGCCTAGGGGCAGTATTTTAGTATTTATATTCTTGTAAATGAGGTTCATTATTATAGTATTTATATCACTGTACATAAGGGACTGAATTATAGTAGTTTTATTGTTGTACATAACGGACACTATTACAGTAATTCAATTTTTGTTCAAAGAAGGCAGTATTATAGTAGTTATATTCCTGTACATAGGGGCAGTATTATAGTAGATATATTCTTGTACACAGGAAGCAATATTATAGTAGTTATATTCCTGTAACACTTTGTATCTGATGAAGCGCCGGTGTGCGGCGAGAAACGCGTTATTTTAGTGTTCATGTGGAAAAGGTCTAAATGCTCTTTTCACAATCTTTTATTAGAATAAATACTTTATTTTAATATATCCTCGTATCCGAGAGGAAGAATTTGTTCTAGAACAGGGCGCCGGATCCATCTTCTATACCTCGGTATTTTCTACATTATATTCCTGTACATGGAGGGCAGTATTATAGTAGTTCTATTCTTGTACATAGGGGGCAGTATTACAGTAGTTCTATTCTTGTATATAGTTTTCTGCTTGTACTGTGAAGAAAGATGACAGACAAACGAAGCGCAAGTACCTCGTGCAGTTAAAACTTCAAATAAGTGTGATAAAAAGATAAAAAAGGCACTTCTCACCATTTAAGTTGTGCCATGTAAATGCACAACTCATCTTTAAGCATACGTGGATATAACAGATCCCCTGGATCTAAGCCGAGCTGCCTCTTGCTAGATTCACGTTGCTCCCCACAGGAACCTTTTCGGTGAGCTCCGGTTCAAATAGTTGAATAAACAAACTGGATCAAGTCACTGGAAGCGCTCAAGGCAGTAAAGATTTAAAAGCTGAATAGCTAAATGAAAGACACTTGGTACCTGACCGATGATGTCATAACCTGAGGAAGCAGAGCAGGCGTCTCTGTGAAACGCGTTGTGTTAATAAATGTTTTAGACACTATTATCGGTCAGGTACCAAGTTTTCTTTTATTTAGCTATTCAGCTTTTAAATCTTACTGCCTTGAGCGCTTCCAGTGACTTGCTACCAGTTTGTTTATTCAAATATTCTTGTACATAGGGGGCAGTATTATAGTAGTTATATCACTGTACATAAGGGACCGAATTATAGTAGTTTTATTGTTGTACATAACGGACACTATTACAGTAATTACATTTTTGTTCAAAGAAGGCAGTATTATTGTAGTTATATTCCTGTACATAGAGGCAGTATTATAGTAGATATTTTCTTGTACACAGGAATAAATATTATAGTAGTTATATTCCTGTACATGGAGGGCAGTATTATAGTAGTTCTATTCCTGTACATGGGGGGCAGTAATATAGTAGTTCTATTCTTGTACATAAGAGGCAGTATTATAGTAGCTATATTCTTGTACATAGGAGGCGGTATTATAGTAGTTATATTCTTGTACATAGCGGCAGTATTATAGTAGTTATATTCTTGTACATAGGAGGCAGTATTATAGTTGACATTTTTACAGATGGGGAAATTATGGGGCATATGTGTTCTCAAAACCTTTGGCATTTCTCCAGCTCAGCAGGGGGTGACACTAAGAACAATAGAAATCTCCTCCCAAGCTGAATTCCATAGGAAAGACTTCGGGCATAAAATAAACGGATTTAGCAGGACCTATTTTTAGAAAGAGTCTTTACCAGGTGGCTTGATTTGCCCTGTAACATGAATACAAACACTGTGCTGCATGTGGAGCATCTTTTGATCCAAACAAGGACTTGACTGTGTCTGAGAGCCATGGATTTTCTATATTTATCAAATGAGACACGTTCTGGGCAGTGTAACAATGTAACCTGCATTTGGGGTAATGTCCTTTCCTTGCTGCCTGTGGGAATGAGAATGTGTTAATGACTGAGGATTGTAATGAAAGCAGTTGCAGCAGGGTTTCTTGTGATTAATTTTTAAGCTGCACATAAACGACTTGGCGCAGAGCAGGGGAATATTGCATAACAGAAAGAAATGTGGGTGCCGCCAGCGATGGATCAGACAGACGACTTAGCAGTCACTTACAGTACTGTAGATATGATGCCACTGCTTTTGAGAAACTGTTGATAACCTCTCGTGGTTTGCGGTGCTGAGGGAACGCTGCAGGATCTATGGTGATGAATATACCTGGAACTACAAAACAACCTTTGTAATTACTGTAGTTTACAGAGAACGTGCCCGGCCGCAGACGTCACCTGAGAATGCCAGTGTGGGGCCCCCGGGTTACAAACTCAATTAAAAGTTACCTGTGCCAGGAAACTTTACTACGCTTCACTGGAGGTTTCGTGTTTCCAGGAGCAATTGAGGAGGTTAGCCTGTATATTAGGTGAAAACATAAGAGATAGAGATAACTTTTTAACCCTGTATCCTTGTAAAAACAAAAAAAACAAAAGCAGCCACACACGAAGCCATCAAGACCTCTGCATTAAGCGAAGATAGCTTCATTTATGTTAAAAACAAATTCAATGCTTCTATTACCCAGTTTGAAGGGGCCTTTTTTTTTTGTACCTTTTGTGGGGTGACTGGTAATAGTAACAGTAAGAAGGCGGTGTGCGTGTTTTACTTTTTGTGTGTGGTATTTTTTTTTTTATCCGTCCCCATAGGAGACTAAACTCAGTGATCATTTAAATTGCTGATATAACACAGTGCAGTATATAACTGTACTGCACTGTATTAGCAACTGTCAGGCACGGGCGACATCACACACAACCTGGAAGCCTTTGTTATGGAAGCCATAGCGGGTGTCGATAGAGACGGAGGGAGCCCCCTCCCATTGTCATTCCTCTTAGATGCACGGTCACAATTTACCACGGCATCTTAGGGGTTAATTGGCTGCAACCCGAGTAAACTCCAGTCTCGGCCAATAGGGTGTGAAGCCAGCTGTTATATATGGTTGGTTTCATGCGCCGATTGTGCGGGCTCTGCTTCTGAGCCCGCATGATGTTCATGATGTATCGGTATGTCATGTGTTGGGAAGGGATTAATGGTATATGTTGTTCCAGATCAAGTAAAGGGAAAAAAAATTATGGAATCACCTTGTAATTTGCATTTCTAACACAAGTTTTAACACAAATTTAAAAGTGGACATTAGTCTACAGGTAAGGGTAAGTTTACATATAAAAGTTATGCTCCATGGGCTTTATACATCTATATATAGATTGTGGCAGGGCGACCTTAGGCGTTCACAGATTTCTGCCATTAAGGTGAGAACAGAAGGTATCCTGCTCCCGATGCACCACCGATGACCTGGTCTCGGTGGGGCAAGCTAGCTTTATGGTGTCAGTAGCCATACATTGCTGACACATGTATCTGCTATGCAGTTATTAAGGGCTGGCTTTTCCCAGGACGGTAATAGCGTTGGGTGGGAGGCGATTCCGCATTCCAGGTCAGGCTTTTGGAAGGTCCCTGGAGGCCGACAAAAAGCCTGTTACTACAGGTGTACTGGGGGGGAGGGGTGAATTGCTTTCTTGCAGTGGAGTGGCAGCAGCTGAGGAGAGGCTCTTACCCACGGACTTGAGGCAAGGCTTGAAGAAAGCCTAAAGTGTACAGTGACTGTACAGTATTGGTGGGAACTTGACGGTAGGTCCTGATCACAGATTAGAGAGGGACTCTAATATTGTTTAGTTAGTGGATAGACGGCCAAGGGCTTTATTTTGTTGAGGTGTTTGTTTCTGTATCCTGTTGCTCATGTGCCTCAATAAAGCTGGTTGAGGCCAGTAAAAAGATTCCCGGTGTTGAAATATCAGTTTGTGCCAATACCGTTCTACTAATGGCGGTGAGCCAAACTAACCCCCAATCCAAACCAAGATGGTGGCCAACAGTGAGTAAAGCGTCACAAAATGTATACCACAGCTGACTATGTTTACTTTATTGCTGTATACGTCTGTATAATTGCAAACTTATTCAGATGCATAGGGCCTCATTTATGAAAACAGTCTAATGGTAAGACTGTCTTTGTTGCCCATAGCAACCAATCAGAGCTCAGCTGTCAAGTCTTATACTCTAAAAGCTGGGCTCTAATCGGTTGCTGTGGGCAAAAAAGAAAGTCTTATCATTAGACTTCTTTCATAAATAACATCTAAAAGGTATATAAAGGGTACCGTTCAGATGTGAACTTGCACTAAAAGGGAAAGTGCCTAAAGACCTTGCCATGCTGTTGGAACTTGGCTACTTAAAAGAAAATATGGCCCAAACTAGAAAGTTGTCAATTGAAACAATGGAACGAATTAGAAAACTCTTTCAAGATGGAAAGTCAACATGGAGTGCAGCAGAAGATTGGTTACTCCCAATCAGCTGTGTGTTTAATACTGTTCAAGTATTAATAAAATGGGAAGATTAAAGAAGCAAAACAGTAGACCAATGAAGATGTCAAAGCATTGGGAGGGAAGACTTAAAGCAATATACCCTGAAAACAACAAATGCCCAGGAAAATGAAAAAATAATGCATACAAACAGGAGTCAAGGTGTGTGCCAGGAATGTAAGAAATCAGCTGAATAAAACTGAATAAATAGAAAAGACAAAGAAAAACTAAAAAAACACCTAAAATTAAAAATAAAAAAGTTACAGTGGGTGAAGAAAAGCAAACGGAGTATTAAAGGGGTTTTCTTACCAAGCTGTTTCACTGAATCAAACAGTTTTACACTCACTCTGCCTCGTCAGGCTGTGGCTGGTTCTGTAGCAGTGATTAGTATATTTAGCTTCTCCGTAACTAGCTGAGATGTAACACTAACAAATGCAGTAAATCTAAGCTTCACTAAACTAAAGGTACATGTGCTGTAAAGACTGAAAATAATTGCTTATATGTAAACAGAAGTTAAACTTGTTAGAGATAATTAGTTTGCTCATGAATGAGGGAATGAGCTCCTCCTGTCCATGACGACATCACTCCCTGCTCTCATCAGGTAACAGAGTTATGGTCAGGTAACCATATAAATCTGTGTGCACTCAGAGCAAATAAAATCTCTTATCTCATGATTAAAGTAAAATCTATTGCCCAATGTATTTAGAAAAAGTCTTAATTTAACTGTCCCTTCATGTTGAAAGCCAATCTTTGTATTGAGAAAACCGCTTTAATGAGTGAACACAAAAAATTCAGGGATGAATGAGCAATCTACACTGGTCAATTTTTTTTTCCGTTTTTGTCTAGTGCGGTTTCACTGAAATACAGTGCCAAGAAAAAAGTGTAACAATGTTTACAACTTTTGACTTTCAGGATCCGTATCCACTACAGCTTTCAACGTGAGACTATCATTTTATAGACAATCATCTTGGCGATCTCATACATAAAATTGACTTGCAACTATTTAGCATCTACTTAATTCTACAGATTCTTGTCATGTCACTGCATTGTTACCATTTTGCTCCTGGTGGTGGGACAATCTTTTTCTTCTTGTTACTACAAAATAACAACTTGTTCTCATATTTCCTAATAGCTCAGTGTGTTATTACGTTGATTCCCAAGGAAATGGTCAATGGTTCGAATTAAGGAGCAGTCATGAAGATCATTTCCCAAGAGAAAATAAATCACATCATCCAGCTCATAGATAGTGGTCTCTCGGCCAAGAAAATTGTCAAACTGCATCATGTGAGGTCATGACAGTTTTTAAGAATATGAAATGAAGTCCGTCCAAACTAAAGCCTTAGGGCCGGTTCACACGGCTTATTACCGGCGTAATTGCAGGGACGGATTTCGCCCGCAATTACGCCGGCTGCCGTGCAGCAGGGGCGGGGGGAGGGGGGGGGCCGGCAGCTCGCCAGCCCCATAGATGTCCATTATCCACGGCACGTATCTCGCCGGGATAATGTGCATGTCACTTTGTCCCCCTTCCGCGTATTCGTACTCTATGAGAACTGTGGATTACCGTAATGCCTGGGACAGATTTCAGCCGTATTGGAGAGCACTAGGGTTCGAAATACATCTGAAATCCGTCCCAGAATCAGCCGTGTGATCATGGCTTTAAAGTCAAACCATTGTTACCCATTTGCTTGGCAATGTATTTAAAGATGCCGTCTAAAGAACTCAGTTCCCAACCATTTATGATATGGGGCTTTATGTCAGATAAAAGACCAAAGAAGATGGTAATCATTACCTCAGCAGTCAGTGCACTGGTGGACACAGACATTTTTCTCATTAAATCCATAGACAATAGGTTTAAGATAAAGTCATTTTTGAGAGCAAAAGAGTGTTAGAGATTTTCTTTAGGAAGGGCATATAAAACTTATGAAGTAGCAGCACTCTGCAGATTAGAAACTCAAAAAACCGATCCATGATAACGCTCCATCCTGAAACTTTGATCAGTCAAGTTAGAAGAAGCTTGATGTATAATATGTGTAGTGCAGGCTTCAAAGAGTTCAGACATCATAAAAACCATAGGAGCATTTTGTTGATGACTATACTTTTTCCCTTTACTTAATTTGGAAAATTCGGATTTTTGTACTTACCGTAAAATCCTTTTCTGATCTGATTCATTGGGGGATATAGGCCTTTGTCCTAGAAGGCTGACACTAGACGGAACCAAACGTGTTGGCTCTGCCCAGACGGACTGTATCCCTCCTACTGACATCAGATTAATCAGCTGGTACAAAAGTCGTAGCAGAAAGGATAAACCGCAGTCCGTTTCCAAGGAGAGAACGCTGAAAATGAGAATCGGAATAAAATATGCCAAAAAAGAGGGAGGGATCTGTGTCCTCCAATGAATCAGACAAGAAAAAGATTTTACGGTAAGTACAAAAATTCAAATTTCTCATCAATATAATTGCGGGACACAGCACCTTGGGATGTCCAAAAGTAGTCCCAAAGGGTTGGTAAAAAATTAGAAAGAAAAAATTAACAGCACTGCGAGTCAGAAAACACACCACTGCCTGAAGTACCTTATGGATGAGGCTTGTGTCGGACGAGGCTTGTGTCAGACAAGAGCAAGATATAGATTTGATAGAATTTAGTAAAAGTATAAACTGAAGCCCAGGTCGCAACCCTACAGACCTGGGAAGCCAAAGTATGAGGCCGCAGAACTCAGGACGCACCGATTGCTCGAGTGGAATGAGCGGTGACTCGGAATGGAAGAGGTACACCGCTTAACCGGTTGACTTCCGAGACTGCAAACCGAATCCAGCTGGTGATGGTAGCCTTACAGACCACCAGACCTCTATGCAGGCCCTCTGGAACAACAAAAAGGTATTGGAACCCCTGAAACATGTAGGTAGATCCAAATGGCCCTGACAACGTCCATATAAATCAGAAACCTCTTTTGAGGATGCGAGGGAGAGGGGCATAAATGAGGGGCCGCACTATGTCCTCATTAAGGTGGAATGAGGATACCACCTTAGGTAGAGAACTGCAATGGCATTCACAACAAGACTTAAGTTCCACAGCTCGATCAGCCTATGAATAGGTGGAGCGGAATGAGTGATCCCTTGTAAAAAAAAGTATTAACCCGAGGATGGAAGGCCAAGGTGTACTTGAAAAGAACAGAGAGGACAGACATCTGACCTCTGAAGGAGAAAAATGGATTTTTGTACTTACCGTAAAATCCCTTTCTCGTCCAATTCATTGGGGGACACAGCACCTTGGTATAGGCCGTGCCTCCGGAGGTGGACACTAGGCGGACCAAACGAGTCGGACCCGCCCCGGTGGACTATATCCCTCCTGCTGACGCCAGGCTGATCATTGTACCAAAGCCTGGCCGAGAGAAAGGACAAAAGAGACCACACCGACCCCTGAAAAAAGACTATGAGGGTGGGATTTTGTGTCCCCCAATGAATTGGACGAGAAAGGATTTTACGGTAAGTAAAAAAATCCATTTTTCTCTCCCAATCATTCTTTGGGGGGACACAGCACCTTGGGATGTCCAAAATAGCTGTCCCAGAGGGGGGGGGAAAAACAACTAAAAGAAAAACTATTTCTCAGCAGTGAAAAGCCCTAAGCAAACTGCTGCCTGAAGTCCCTTACGGCCGAGGCTTGCATCAGCCGGGGCCCAAGGTATGTATCTGATAGAATTTAGAAAAAGTATGGACCGAAGCCCAGGTGGCCACTTTGCACCCCTTTAAACGCTGCCCACCTGATGCCGAGCCGCCCAGGAGGCGCCAACCCGCCCGCGTGGAATGAGCATTTGCCCCCGAAATGGGGGGACCCCCCCTTTCGAGAGATAGGCTTCCAAAATCGCAGACCGGATCCAGCTGGCAATGGTGGCCTTAGAGGCCGCCAGGCCCCTGCGCGGGCCGCCCGGAACAACAAAGAGAGCATTTGAGCGCCTAAAGGACTCGGTGACAGAGAGGTAGATGTGAACAGCCCTGACCACGTCCAAAGAATGCAATGCCCGCTCTCGTGGATGAGAGGGCAAGGGGCAGAAAGAGGGCAGAACTATGTCCTCAATGTGAAACGAAGACACCCCCCCTTAGGGAGAAACGAAGGGAACCGGGACGCAAAACCACCTTGTCCTAATGCAAAATCAAAAAAAGGAGATTTGCATGATAAAGCCGCCAGTTCCGACACTCGGCGGATGGAAGTAATGGCCACCAAAAATGCCACCTTCCAAGAAAGTAAACGTAGGGAGATCTCCCGTAGAGGCTCAAAAGGTAAAAGACTGCATGGCCTTCAACACAAGATTCAAGTCCCACGGTTCGATAGGCCTATGAACCGGAGGGACCGAATGCACAACCCCCTGCAAAAATGTTTTAACCTGCGTGCAGGAAGCTAGCTTGCGCTGAAACAAAACCGAGAGGGTAGAACTCTGACCCTTCAGGGACGACAGGCTGAGCCTGAGCTCCAGGCCTGACTGCAGGAAAGATAGCACCCTTGGAACCGAAAATCCTAAGGGGGGAAACCTGCGGGCCTCAGCCAGGTGAAAAAAGACATCCAGGTACTGTAATAGACCCGGGACGGACTGCGGCTTGCGCGCCCGAATCATGGTCTGGATAACCGCCTGCGACAGACCGCGAGATTTCAGTATCGCGGTTTCAACAGCCACGCCGTCAAACGCAGCTGCAGTAAGGTAGGGTGGCAAAGAGGACCCTGTGAGAGAAATCTGGACGCAATAGGGGGGGCCAAGGAGCGTCTGCCAGCAGAGCGACTAGATCCGCGTACCAGGACCTTCGAGGCCAGTCCGGGGAGATGAGGATAGCAGGTCCCCTCTCGGACTTGAGGCGCTTGAGCACCCGAGAAAGGAGAGGCCAAGGAGGAAACAGATAGACTAGAGTGAACTGCCTCCAAGGCAGGACTAACGCATCTGCTGCTAGGGCCAGGGGATTCCTGGCTCTGGACACGTAGTTCGGTAGCTGGTGATTCAGACGGGACGCAAATAGGCCCACGTCGGGAGTCCCCATTTCCGGCAAAGGTGATAAAAAAATTTCCGGAAGAAGCGCCCACTCTCTGGGGTCGATTGGTCGCCGACTGAGGTGGTCGGCCAACCATTTTTCTACCCCTGGATAAAAACTGCTGATAATGCCGGAACCGATTGTTCCGCCCAGCGAAGAATCCTTGCGGTTTCCTGAAAACCTGCCCGATTTTCTGGTGCCGCTCTGGTGATTTAGATAGACGACTGCTGTGGCATTGCCCGGACTGAATCCGAACTGTTTGCCCCGAATCGTCGGGGCCCAATGAAGGAGTGGGGAAAAAAATGGCCCGGAGCTCCAGGACATTGATCTGGAGACCGGATTCGCTGACAGTCCAGCGGCCCTGAGTCGTCCAGGAACCGAAAACGGCACCCCACCCTGATGCACTGGCACCCGTGGTGATGACCAGCCACTGCGGTGGCAGGAGCGACTTCCTCTGATGCAAGGCAGGGGAACTTAGCCACCAGCCCAGGTCGGCCCGCCCGGGATGGCAGCCGAACCATTGTGTCCAGGGTCATGGGGGACCCGTCCCACCTGGCTAGGATCCCCCCACTGCAGAGGGTGAGATTTGAAACTGCGCAAAGGCCACAGCCTCGAACGCAGCCACCATCCTGCCGAGCACCCGCATGTAAGTGCGGAGTGTATATGGGGTGCGACGCACCAGCACAGAGACATTTGTCTGCAATTGTCGAACCTTCTCCGGCGGGAGGAACACTCTGGTCACCTGAGTGTCGAGTGTCATCCCCAGGAACTCCATCCTCTGAGTTTGGGATCAGCAGGACTTGTCGAAATTGACTATCCAGCCGAAGCGTACTAGGACGTCTAGGTGACCCTGATACTGTCCAGGCAGGCTTTGACAAGGGGGGGCCCTTTCACCAGGAGGTCGTCCAGATACGGGATGATGGTCACGCCCCTGATGCGCAGAATCGCTATCAGGGGTGCTAAGACCTTCGTGAAAACCCTTGGTGCGGTCATGAAAGTGAACGGCAGAGCTGTGAACTGAAAATGTTCTGCCCCTACTGCGAACCGCAGGAACTGCTGGTGCGCCTGGGCAATAGGGATGTGCAGATACGCGTCCCTGATGTCTATGGCGGCTAGGAACTGCTCCAGTGACGCAACCACCGACCGGAGTGATTCCATGCGAAACCCGGGAACCTGTACGAACCGGTTGAGCCTCTTGAGATCCAAAACTGGTCTCACCGAGCCGCATTTTTTGGGGACCAGGAACAGGTTCGAGTAGAACCCCAGAAACCGCTCGGACTCGGGGACGGACACAATCACCCCCTGAAGACAGAGGGTGCGGATTGCCCGAAAAAAAGCTAACGCCTGGGCTGGAGAGGCGGGCGGGGAAGAAAGAAAAAACCGTGTCGGGGGGACTGACCAGAAACAAATTTTGTAACCTGCCGAGACGACCCTGTGCACCCAGGAGTCGTCGACTAGAACCTGCCAGATCTCATGGAACTGCAGGAGACGGCCCCCCACCCGAGAGGGACCTTCGAGTGGGGGCAGACCCTCAGACCGACTTGGCGGGAGGGCCCTTGGGCATTCTGCGAGACCGCCAGGATGAAGCTGGTCTGGCTGAGGAACACTCTGCTCTCGAGGAGCGGGGGGCCTTCCCTGGGGCCGGCTTGCACGTAAAGTTCCGAAAGGACTGCACGCAGGTGTGCCTCCTAACTGAATGCCGCCGGGCCGGCCGACTGAGGGAGGAGCGTGCTACGACCCCCTGTGGCCTCTGAAATTAATTCATCCAGCCGTTTGCCAAAGAGCTTACCGCCAGAAAACGGAAGCGTCACCAATAACTTCTTGGAGGCTGCATCCGCAGACCAAGACTTCAGCCACAGGGAACGGCGTACGGCCACCACATTGACTGATGCTTTAGCCACTAAACGGGCTGACTCCAGCGAAGTGTCACACAGAAACTTCGATGCACCCGACAGCTGGGAAGCGAGACCCAACAACTCCTCTGTGGAGGCTCCAGCTGACAGACCCTGCTGCAGCTGCTTAGCCCAGACCATACAAGCTTTGCTGACCCATGAAGCTGCAAACGCAGGTTGCAGCGCTGCCCCGGCCGCCTCAAAGGCGGACTTACTAAAACCATCCAAACGCCTGTCAGCGCTGTCACTAAGGACTGCTGCGTCTGAGACAGGGATGGCCGTAGATTTTGAGAGCCACGAGACTGGGGCGTCCACCGATGGGACCCCAGACCACTTTGTCACGGATTCCTCTGGGAAGGGACAAAGCGCATTAAGCCGTCTGCTAGGAAACACACGCCCGTCAGGATGTTTCCACTCCCTGGCGACCAGCTCCTCAAACTCCGGGTGTGCAGGGAACACCAACATCTGCCACCTGCTGCGCTTAAAGGAGACCTCCTCCTGGGAGGCTGAGACATCATCATCCTTCACATGAAGGGAGTCTCTGACTGCCCATATCAGGGCTTGGACCGCTGCTGCCGTTCCATCATCTCTGTCTGGCTCAGAGTCAGAGGAGTCCCCACTTGAAGCCGCCGAGTCCCGGCTTGGAGCGTCAATCTCCGACCACCAACCGTCAGGAGAGAGCTCTGGTGTGAGCGAGGGAGAGTGAGATCTAACCCTCTTACGCAAGCTCTCCGTACGGGCTGCGCCGGGCGCTGGACCCTGGGAGGTGCTGGGCAGCGAGCAGCGACGGCATGCGCTCTATGGCCATAATCATAACCTGTGACAGTCTGGACAGGTCACCCACAGCTAGGGAGAGAGCCTTGGCCCATTCCGGGGCCACTGACTCCTGACGGGGGGGGCCGGACCCCACGGCGGTCGGCTGAGGGGCAGCACAGAGGGCAGAAAGGGCACTGGGCTGGCCGCAAGAGAACTTCTTGTGGCAACGGGGGCAAGTGAAGTAAGTCGCCACTGCTTTAGATGTGCCGGGCTTTAAACCCTCATCCTTGGGCAGGGACATGGCTGCAAGGTGCGTGGGGCAGGGATCGATGGCCCAGACCAGGCCAACTTACCACCCCAAGGTGCTGTGTCCTCCTCAGTAGCCAGGAGATGCAGCAAAGAGTCAGGAACGGCGAACGCCGAAAAATGGTGTTTAGGCTCTGCCCCCAACACAAGCCCGGGCTGCTGGAGGTCCTGCCCCATCCTCGGAGGGGCCCGGATCCGTTTGGGACTGGCTCAGGAAAGGGCGCGGCCTAAGCCTCCAGAAGCCGGGGGCTAAATTTGAACGCGCAGAACGCAGCAGAAGTGGGTAAGGAGCACCCGCAGCCCCTGGGAGGACCATCCCATCCTCCAGCAGCCGATGGCAAGCCACCACGCGCGGTACCGCACGGTTGCCCAAATGGCGGCGCAGCAAGCCAAACCAGCCCTGCTGCCTAGCGCCAGCAATAGTAAGGCGGGGGAAAGTGCCCCCGCCTCTGGAACGCCAGCGCGCCGGGGAAAACCGCCGCTGGGGCCCAATGCTCAACCGTACGCTGCCGTCACGGGCTAATAAGCCCGCTGCCCAGTGCCAACTCCGGCTAAGCGGGGGAAATGCGCTCCCCCCACCCACCCCCGGAATACCCCCAAAAACCGGGGAAAAGGGCAACACCGGGGGCCGCAGGAAAACGGAATTCCTGCGACCACCCAACCATACAAAAGGAAAAAAAAACACGACCACCCCCCACACGGAGGAGTCCGGGGTACTCACCACTCTGACGTCTTCAGGCGTCGCGGCATCACCCCTTCGGTACCATGCACCCAGAGGTGAGGCTACCGGAATCCATAAAAGGCCGTGGAGGCGGCAGGCGGGGACGGGTGAGTGGTGGGGAGGAAGGCCAGCCAGCTAAAAAACTGACTGGTTTCCTGACGCCCTCAGGGGGGACAGCGTCACGGTACAACTACGCGTTGACGGCCCCCCTGATAGGTGAGAACCAGAGGCTCGATCACCTTTCCTCCCGGTGAGAGCCGTGTGCTCGATCACCTTCCTCCAGGTAAGAGCCGTGTACTCGATCCTCTTCCTCCAGGTGAGAGCCGTGTGCTCGATCATCTTACTCCAGGTAGAGCCTGTGCTCGATCCCCCTTTCCCCCAGGTGAGAGCCGTGTGCTCGATCCCCTTCCTCCAGGTGAGAGCCGTGTGCTCGGTCCCCTTCCTCCAGGTGCGAGCCGTGGGCTCGATCCCCGTCCTCCAGGTGAGTGCCGTGGGCTCGCGCCCCTTCCTCCAGGTGAGAGACGTGTGCTCGATCCCGTTCCTCCAGGTGAGAGCCGGGCGCTCCATCACCTTCCAACAGGTGAGAGCCGGGCGCTCGATCACTTTCCAACAGGTTTGGACTCGTTTGGTCCGCCTAGTGTCCGCCTCCGGAGGCAACGGCCTATACTAAAGGTGCTGTGTCCCCCAATGAATGATTGCCGAGAAAAGGCTGAAGGCCATGCTCCAGATCTGACTGGAGGATAGCACTCGCAGGCTAGGGAAAACCCATTGGTGGGGAAAACCATGCGCCTCGCACTAGGCAAAGAAGGCTTTCCAGGTACAATAAAAATACACGCATCCTGCAGGCCAGAATGATGGTCTGAACCACCTAATCTGAGAGACCACGAGATACTAAAATTGTGGTTTCAACAGGCAAGTCTTCAAATGCAGCTGACGTAAAGCACACTGGAAAGGACCTCGGGAAGGAAAGGTCTGGGAGCAGAGGGAGGGAACCGGAATATCTGTCAACAAGGCGATGAGATCCGCGTACCATGTCCCGTGGGGCCAATTTGAATCGATAAATATAGCTGGAACCCTCCTGCTTTTGAGACATTTGAGTACTCGAGAAAGGAGCGGAAGGTGGTGGAAAAAGGCAGACCAGTGCAAACCGAGTTCATGGAAGAACTAGTCCATCTATGGTTCAGAACCTGGATACATAATTCAAGAGCAGATGGTAGAGGCGGAATGTAAACAGATTAACAGATCACTACCGAAATCCAAAAGAAAAGCGTGGAGGCGTTAAGTGGGGACGTGTGATCGGCTCATAAGGAGAAGCAGACCACTAAACAACTGTCTGGTTTCCGGATGCCCTCGGCGGCGACCACGTTGATATCTCCCCACCTACCCCCCCACCCAACAGGTGAGAGAAAAAGCTACACCACCGTCTAAAAGGGAAAATCAATAAAACTAAAATAAAGCAGCAGACCTGCAGAGCAGCACCTGCCTCCTACAGACACTAGACTAAAACGGAGTAGCCTGGCATCAGTAGAAGGGATATAGTCCATCCGGGCAGAGCCAACCAGTTTAGTTTCTGCCTAGTATTAGCCTCCTAGGCTGAGGGCCTATACCCAAGGTGCTCTGTTTCCAAATGATATTAACGAGAAAAATATCAGACATTAATTAAAATGATTTTCATTTGTGTGAGATATGTTTCATGAGGCCGGCATGTTCCTCTGTTAAACATTGTTTTGTGAAATATCTTTAATTTATTTGATATAAAATTGAAAGGCTGAATTACCATCCTCTAAGTGTGGCAATTCAGATTTTTTGCTAAAGGTTAACTATTGTGATGCTTTTTGTACAAGAATATTACTAGTATAATACTGCTCCTATGTGCAGTATACCTACTATAATACTGACCCTGTGTACAAAAATATGCTCCCTATGTACAGTTCTATAATACTGCTCTCATGTATAAGAATATGCCTACAAAAATTTTAACTCCTATGTACAAGAATATAACTAGTATAATACTGCCCCATTGTACAAGAATATAACTAGTATAATACTACTCATTTAGTACAAAAATATTATTAAACTATCCCTACATACAAGAATCTAAGTACTAAAATACTGCCCATATGTACAAAACTATATCTAATACTACTTCCCATTTACAAGAATATAAACTATTATAACACTGCCTTTGTGTACAAGAATACAACTAGTATAAAACTATCCCTATGTACAAGAATATACAGTTGAAATCAGAAGTTTACATACACTATATAAAAAGACACATATGTAGGTTTTTCTCACTATCTGACATTAAATCAGAATAAACCTTACCTGTTTTAGGTCAATTAAGATTACCAAAATTATTTATATTTGCCAAATGCCAGAATAATGAGAGAATTTTTTAAGCCATTTTTATTACTTTCTACAAAGTCAAAAGTTTACATATTTCATTAATATTTGGTAGGTTTTCCCCATAAACTGTATGACTTGGGTCAAACTTTTGGATATCCTTCCACAAGCTTCTCACAATAGTTGGTAGGAATGTTGGCCCATTCCTCCTGACAGAACTGGTGTAACTGAGCCATGTTTGTAGGTCGCCTTGCTTGCACCTGCCTTTTCAGTTTTGCCCATAAACGTTCAATAGGATTGAGGTCAGGGCTTTGTGATGGCCACTCCAAAACATTGACTTGGTTATCCTTGTCACTTTAGGACCAGTTTGGCAGTATGCTTTGGTTCATTGTCCATTCAGAAGACCTATTGTCACCCAAGCTTTAACTTCCTGGCTGAGGTCTTGAGATGTTGCCACATAATCGTCTTTCCTCAAGATGACATCTATTTTGTGAAATGCACCAGTCCCGCCTAAAGCAAAACAACCCCACAACATGATGTTGCCACCCCCGTGTTTCACAGTTGGGATGGTGTTCTTAAGCTTCCAGGCCTCTCCATTTTTCCTCCAAACAGAATGATGGTCAATATGGTCAAACAGTTCAATTATAGTTTCATCAGACCACAGGACAGGACTCTGTTCCTGAGTGCATCTGCAAACATGAATCTGGCTTTTATATGTTACTTTTGGAGTAATGGCTTCTTCCTGGCAGAGTGGCCTTTCAGTCCATGTTGATATAGTACTCGTTTCACTGTGGATAATGACACAATCTTAGCAGCTTCCGCCAGCATCTTTACAAGGTCTTTTGCTTTTGTTCCTGGGTTGATATGCAAATGTCGGACCAAAGCACATTTATCTCTGAGACACAGAACCCGTCTCCTTCCTTTGATATGATGGCTGGACATTCCCATCTTGTTTGTACTTGCGTATAATTGTTTACACAGATGACGAAGCACCTTCAGGTATCTGGAAATGTTTGCAGAAAGTAACAAAAATGCCTTAAACAATTCTCGCTCTCATTCTGGCATTTGGCAAATATAAATAATTTTGGTTCCTAATTGACCTAAAATGGGTAAGGTTTATTCTGATTTCATGTCAGATAGTGAGAAAAACCTGCATGTGTGTCGTTTTATATAGTGCATGTAAACTTCTGGTTTCAACTGTATCTACTACAATACTAACTCTTGTGTACAAGAATACAACTCTTATAATATTGCCCCCTATGAACTAAAATGATGCCTCCCTATGTAGACTATAACTACTATAAAACTGCCCCCTATATACAAGAATATAACTACTATAATACTGCTCCCTATGTACAGGAATATAACTACTAAAATACTGTCCCCTATGTACAATAATATATTTACTAGAATACTACCCCTATATACAAAAATATAACTAGTATAATTTTTTTGGACAGTGACTGTTCTATCACTATTACTTATACCACCCCAAGTAAGAATATGATGACATTTGTGAAAAAACTTGGCAGTCTGTATAATTAGAGGAATATTACCGTCTAAGCAATTGTAGCCCCCTTTTAAAATTCCTGTCTTTGCTACCTGATCCTTAGAGGAGCTTTTTAATGGGTGCACCTAACATCTTAGCTTTATAGGGCTTCTAATTGATGCTCACATTACAGAAGCTTGTCCTTGTGCCATCCTCCATGTAATAAAACAGCATTCACACTGAGTCCAAGAAATTCCCACGGTACAATGACAAGTCAGCAGCCACTTAAAAAACAAAGTACTTTTTATTCATTTTTGATTTTCTATAGAAAATACAGAGCTAAGGGTGAAATTGTCTGATCTGTACAGTTGACTCTGATTTTTGTATTTTTTTTTTCTAATTTCCTGGAATGTAAACCAGCCCCAAGAGAAAAATAATGTAACAATCCGTGATGATATCAGCAGCGTTGAATGATTTAGCAATAAAGGTCAGAAGAATGGGGAAACCATTCTAACCCTTCTGGCGAATTTCTCATGCGTATCATGTGACCTTAATGGCGCCAGATTTCTCCTTTTTTATGGGGAGAGCACACAGTGTATAAATGCAGCATGATGCTGACCCCTCCCCAATGATCATGGTTTTAATGCGATTTCACAGAATGTAACATTAGAGGTCTGTTACCCAATTCCCAAAAAATAAACACATAATGACACAGGCGGTTAATAATATAAAATCATGAATGAATGCCGCTCCTCTCGCTGCTTCATTGTATCCAGAGTAAAATAATGGAGATTGGCACAGGGATTTACATGACCTTTATCAGGACTCCCTCCATCCAACTCAAGGATGGGAGACTTGGAGAGGGAAAACAAACATGTAGGAGGGAAGACCTTCACCAAGTCTGACTTCATTCAGGCACAGACAAAAGCAAGAGTCGAAAAAGAAGAAGGAGGATTTATCCGGAACACGTCCGTTTTACAAGCCACAACGATAGAAGAGGACAGAGCAGAGATTCCCCCGAGCCTTTTGGGCCAGATTCATATTGTCTTGCACCAGAGAAAGCAAAAGAAAGGCAGAGGTTTCCATACAGCCCATAGGCCCGGTCTTGGTAATAATCTCTCAGGCTGGACTTGGCAGCAATTGGGGGTCTAACTGTCCTCACCATTTTCACCAGGCCCTTTAATCAGGCGCTTCTGTCCTCGTTTCCCGGCAGGTCCTTTGGGCTTGGCAAATGCCTGTTTGAAGGCATGCTGTTTGGGGTGTACTTCATCATAGAGAAACTCAGACGTCAGCTCAGCACCGTCCTCAATTTCAATCTGGGCAACAATAACAGATAGAAGTGAGTTCAGGACACTCCTAATCGAGGTGGCATGTCATGAGACCTAATCACTGTGCAATAAAACATTTTACAACACATTTGAATCTCTTACCACTACAGGCATTCCCTGGGTTACGAACGAGATAAGGATTGTAGGTTTGTTCTTAGGGTATGTTCACACGACGCAATTGCGGCACGTACAGTACGCGCCAGGGCTGTGGAGTCGGAGGCTATTTTGCAGGAGTCGAAGTCGTCATAAAATGGACCGACTCCGACTCCCAAAATATATAATAAGTTGGTCCAGTTAGTTCGATGCAGTGCAAAGAGCTAGAGGAATTGGGTCCGGCCAGTGCTACTGCCTCATCACATGAGTGTAATTGATGACATGGAGCAGGCAAAGCGCTGCCCCAGGGGAAAAGATTCCGCTCCCATGGCAAACAGATTTCAGCTAAATTTTTCAGCTGTTTTCAAAGAAGTAGAAGAGTTTAACCATTCATCAAAACTGACTGTGGCTGATGGCAATTTTCTTTATACCCTGACATTGTTAGAGATGTTGCCCCTGTGGTCACCGCTTTGGCCCCAACCCAAGTTAGTGTAGAGAGGCCGTTCTCTAGCCTGGAAATAATGAGATCAGATGTGAGTCATGTATGCAGGATCTGATGGAGGCGATACTATTTCTCAGAACAAATTCAGAGACTCCACAAATGTGCCTGCAGTGTTTAGCGTATTTACAATTTTTTTGTGTCCTAAAGTCATGTCCAATAAACATATTTTACACTGACAAGCAAAATGGTAACAATGGTTTGAACTTGTGACTTTCAGGCTCCATATCTCACCATCCACTACAGCTTTGTACATGAGGCTACTGTCATTTTATATACAGTCATCTTACATCTTATACATAAATGTGACTTGCAAGTATTTAGCATCTGCTTAGTTCTGCAGATTCTTCCTGTAACTGCATTGTTACTGTTTTGCTCCTAAAAATCTAATTTTTTTATTTTTATTAGTATTTGGGAAATCCACCTTTGGCTTTCAGCACTGCCTGAATCCTTCTGAGCTCTGGATCAGATTCAAGCACATCTTGACCAAAAACTGATCCCAGGTCTCTTCTACACATTCCCAGTTTGGGTGCAGACTGGACTTGGATACAAATACAGCTTTTTCTTCAACTCTACCCACAAGTGTTTAAAAGATCAAAACATTGTTACCCTTTAGCTTGTCAGTGTCTGTTCTACCTAAATAGCTTGATTATTGTATCATAAGGTGATAAACAGCCTGATGTTACCATTTTACTACAGTAAAGTTATCACTTAAACATGCGCCATGTATGAGGGAGTCAGGAGTCGGAGTCGGAGTGGGAGTCGGAGGTTTGGGAAATTGAGGAGTCGGAGTTTCGGCTTGCCGACTCCACAGCCCTGGTACGCGCCGTAATACGTCGGGTGTTTTGGGAGTCGCGCCGAGCAGCGCGTACTCCCGAAGCACTGGGGGGCCGGCCCCATAGACTGCCATTACTTGCGGCGCGTAATCGCCGCGAATAAATGACGTCACTTATCTCCCCGCACTTACAATACAATAGTATTGTACGCGTGCAAGGGGTGGGGGGGGGGGGGGCGCTGCGGTTCAAGGCGTAATCTATAGTTCTCTGTGATAACTATGCATTACTGTAATTGCGGCGCACATCTTGCTGTGTATTTGTGCTTAACACGCGGCGAGATGCGTGCCGCAATTACAGTAATCCATAGCTCTCAGACAACTATGGATTGTGCCTCGCACACAATTAGCTTCACCAGCAGCTATTCTGAAGTTTGCATGGGGGAAAAGCAGTGAACAGCTCTAGGTCTGTCCACTCTGTCTTCTAGACCTGCAGATGAGAAATTTTTCATTCACACAAGTTGCACAAGTGCAAAGAACTGTTTTGCTCACATAAAGGGTATCCTTGGGTTAACCTTCAATCCCTTCCCCTATCCTCTCATACAACGCTGGTCTGATGTCTAACATTTTCCATGCAGCAGTCGGTAAAACAGAGGTTGTTCTAAGTTGAACGGTCTGGACTATAGAGTCCTGTTCTGCGTCCATCTTCTTTATAGCTATGGTTAATGGTAAACTATCTTAGATCCCCCTTCATAGCCAAACCAAGTTCTCAGGAAAGTTCAAGACAAGGTTTCAGCTTCCCAGGACCTAGATTTCTCAATAAGTTCATAAAAAAAGAAATTGTAATACAAAAGAAAATATTAAAATCTCTTCATGACGCTACTGGCGAAGCCCATGGCTGCTGCCCGAGCTGCCTACACCTCTCAGCAGACCTAAGCCCATCTCCAGGCTGACCAGATGCGTCACAGCCAACAGTGAACTGCTGACTGAGGCATCACTGCAAGGGGGATGACACAATATTGGATAGATCGGGTTTGTATCAGTAACAAACGAAGGGGAACATTTATCAAGGCAGTTGGGCCAGAATTTTGGTGCAAATGATGATGTACATACATGCTTCACACCACATTATTGTACTTTTTTAAATTATGTCTTAAACAGTTAAACTAGACAGACCCGTGTGAGGCTGGGTAATTCTGCAAGTTTGTCATAACTATCTTGTACTGTCCAGGCTACAACAAGATCACAGTGGGAGCTCAGCTGTAATACACAGCTGATAGCTTGGATCGGAGATAACTCAAGTGGTGGCATTAGTCCCTTAGCTGCAGCATAGTGACTGAGTCATCTAAAGCTCAGGACACAGAGAAGGGGCTTTCTCTGTCTGTGATCGCACGGTGCCGATAGGATACCATTGCAGATGGAGGCTTAGCTAATGCCACCATTTGCCGTTGGAATGTGCCCATCAGGCCTTATGCCACCATTTGCCGTAGGAATGTGCCTATCAGGCCTAATGCCACCATTTGCCGTTGGAATGTGCCCATCAGGCCTAATGCCACCATTTGCCGTAGGAATGTGCCTATCAGGCCTAATGCCACCATTTGCCGTAGGAATGTGCCCATCAGGCTTAGGGGAACAGTTTCATTAAAATAAATAATAACCTTATATTTTACTAAAAACTACCTTTTTTCCCACTATAAAAAATACGTAATTTATGCAATAATATAAGATTAATTTGACTGCACAGCACAATGTAAAAAAAATGCTAAATTGATGCATTTTTCTTCACTGCCCCCAAAAAATTAATAAGTTGTATGTGTCTCAAAATAGCACTTATAAAAAAATTAAACTAATTCTACACAACTCCCGCTACCCCCCCAAAAAAACAAAATTAGAATTCTAAAAATGTGGTAACAAAGAAATTACCTTTTGTCCATAAAACATGATTCCTTTTTCCCTAGAAACAATCCCATAGATCCAGGATGATGCCTCTCACCACTGCAGGCCACTAAGAATGTGCCAAGTAACATAGCATAAACTACCATAGATGTGACACATCAGACTTTGGACTACCATCAATATAAAAAGTGATAGATATTTATTTGGGTGGAAAGTTTTTAAAAGTTATAATATATAATAGGATGGTTTTCTCATATTCATTCCTCTGGAGCTGGGAAATGACCTGGGAGGATCCCTTAGTGGGGTACATATTGACTTACAAGCACCATTCCCAAAATGACTTATGCCAGGCTGTGGAATTATAAAAAAAATATATACTTACCTACCAGTCCTGCAGAGATTGAAGTAAATGTATTGTGAGCCTCTCTGTGTGTTAGGATGAGAACCTGGAAGTGCAGCTCAGCGGATTCCAGTGCACTCCAGAGCGGCAGCAGATAGGTAGGTAAATATCAGTTTTGTTTCTTTTTTCCCGCACCCTGACCCCACTTAGGTTTAATTTTCCTACCTGGACAAGCCCTTTAAACACCCAGCTTTTCCAGACTTAATAATATAAAATATTCATCGATAAGCAGGAAACTCCCTACATTTGAATCACTAGATAACTTTAAGAGGATTTACTGAAATTTTATCACGTTAGGATTCTAGCATTTTAAGGGGAAATGCCCTGTAATTGTACTATAATGTGTGCTATGTAATGCTCTCTGCGGAGGAAGGGTTACCTTTTTTACAATTTCCAGCTGAAAATCCTGCTCCACGGATTCCAAAAGTCGGTTCTTACAGCTGGAGTACAGCATGCGTTCCTTGATACTGCACTTATAGCCCGGCATTGAGTAAATAAAAACTGAAAGAAAGAAGATGTGAAACAGGTGACCACTGTTCATTATCAGAACCCAAATCTCCTGCACAGGCAAATAATAGTCAAATGATAAAATTCTGTTTGCTTGCGGCTGCTACTGTGAGGAGCTTACTGTATACTGTGCTATATGCTATTTAAAGGGGTGGTCCGCTTTGTTTTAGTATAATGTTTTTAGGATACTGATGGCCTTTTAAAATAGAAAAAAAGGTAAACTGTACTCACCTTTCCCCTCACCTCCAGTGCCGCCATCCTCCATATCCGCCGGTCTTCTGCTTACTTCCTGGCTCCAGCTAAATAGATCATCACTGCTGCAGGCGCTGATTTGCCCCGAATCGTGAAACCAGGCAATGGCACGTGACCACAGCAAGCAATCAGCAACTGCAGTGGTGTCACCCTGTTTGGCCAGAGGTAAGCAGGAAAACTTTGGAGAAGGAGAACAGGAGCAGCGCTGGATCTGAGGTGAGAGGCGAGTATAAATGATTTATCTAGGAGTTTAAAGAATTCATAGAACAATATAAACAGCATTTATATTGAAAAGTAAAGATATTCCACTACCTTCATGTGTTTTTTTTCTTCTGCCTCCTTATTCATCTATCATAAAATCTACTTTTTACAGTGAAACCTCTTACTTGTGGGAGTATCAGTAGTTTTCATACTTTCATAGTTTGTAAGGCTAAAAAAAGACAAGTCGTCCATCTAGTTCAGCCTGTTGTGCTAAGGTGTTGATCCAGAGGAAGGCAAAAACCCTCAATGGGTAGAAGCCAATTGTCCTCATTTTAGGGAAAAATTCCTTTCCTGACTCCAATTGGCAATCAGAAAAATCCCTGATCAATGACCCCTCTCCTGAATCCTAGGTCACTGTAACTTGTTATATTATTACGCTCCAGAAATGCATCAAACCCTTTTTGAACTCGGTTATTGCATTCAACAGGTAAAGTCGCTCTGGCAGAGTATTCCATAGTCTCACTGCTCTTACAGTAAAGGAAATCCCTTTCTATGTTTATGTAGAAACTTTCGTTCCTCAAGACGTAAAGGATTGCCCCCTTGTTCTAGATACAGCCCTGTGTATAAATAAATCTTGGGAGAGATCCTTATTTGCCTTTGATGTATTTAAACATATTTATTATGCCCCCCCAATGCCTTCTTTTTCTCTAAACTAAAAAACCCCTTTAATCTTGCCAATTTTTCTGTGTACTGTAGTCCACCCAGTCCTTTTTATTATTTTTGTTGCCCGCCTTTGTACCTGTTCAAGCTCTACAATGTCTTTCCTGTGAAAATGGTTTGCCAAAACTGTATACAATTTTCCCATGTTGTGGTCTAACCAGTGACTTGTATAATGGGAGAATAATGTTCTCATCATGTGCATCTATGCCCCTTTTAATGCCCCCCATGATCCTATTTGCTTTGGCTGCTGCTGCCTGACACTGGCTGCTACAATTAAGTTTACTGTCCACCAGGATTCCCCAAGTCCTTCTCCATGTCACTTTTAACCAGTGTTTTTTCCTTTTTAACATGAAATTTGGATTCTCTTCCCCATGGCAAAACCTTTGCATTTATCAGTGTTAACCTCATCTGACATTTCTCGGCCCAGGCCACCAACTGAGTCAGATCCCTTTGTAATAACATATTATCCTCTATTGTGTTGATTACTTTACAGAGCTTAGTATCGTCTGCAAAGATCGATATTCTACTGTGTATTCCTGTGTAGATCATTAATGAAAATGTTAAAGAGGATAGGGCCAATACTGACCCTTGTGGTACCCACTAGTAACAGCGAATTCCAGTCTGAGTATGTACCGTTAATTACCACCTTTGTTTTCTATCAGTGAGCAGTTACTTACCCACTTGCACACATTTTCCCCCAGTCCAAGCATTCTATTTTATTTACCAACCTTTTATTGTGGCACCCTATCAAATGCTTTAGAAAAATCTAGATATATGACATCCAGTGCCTCACCCAATCCAGTCTAGCACTGATTCCTCATAGAAATGTGAGATTAGTCTGACCGGAACCGATCCTTCATGAACCCATGCTGGAACGGCGCTATACATTTATTTTCAGTGAGATACTCCAGGATAGCATCTCTGAGAAAACCTTCAAAATTTTTTTTCCCACAACAAGGTTAAGCTTACTGGCCTTTGTTTCCTGGATCACTTTTTGACCCCTTTTTGAATATTGGCACCACATTTGCTAGCGCCAATCCTTTGGGACATTTCCCCGTTATTAGACAGTCCATGAATATTAAGAATAGGGGCCTATCTATGACATCACTTAAAGGAGTTGTCTCATTAATAGCTTTCAGCCTCTGTCTGTGAATGGGAGTTGAATTGAGGGGCGTGCTAGCTTCTCTGCCTCTTCCCCCTCCCTCTTCCCCCCCCTCTCAGCACACAGGCAGCTATCCGGGATTGCTGCCAGACTTAACCCCCGGTGAGCCTGCCTAGCGACGTCTATGATTCCTCATAGTGTTCCCACACCCTGTGCTTAGCTTACATATCTCCACATCTCCAGCAACAACAAACAACCCCTCAGAACAGAGGCAGGGAAGCTGCAAAGTGTTACTCAGGATGTGTCCCTTGTTCAGTATGAAATGTTCACAATCTGTATAGTATTATTATTGTTACAGCTCCACAGACATCATGATTTTATTAACAAACAGGGTCAAATGCTGTCACTCTATTGATCAGCCTCATCTCTGCTCAATCTGTGTAGAGAGCAGGAGGAAGCAGGCACAACAGGGTTTTAATCCAGGCAGCTCGGACATAGAGCCAGAGTCCATCCCCCCCCCCCCCTCCACTACAGAAGCATTCTGTGCAGGAGGGGCTCTCTGCTCCGACCTGTCTTCAAAGGTGATGAGTCATTAAGACCTGACAGCCAGTAAGATAAGGATCAACAGGTCGGCTGCTATGAAATTTGAGAAGCTGAGGCCCCTCTTTTGAAACAGGGCTAGCTCAAAATCAGTAGGACATTTGTAATGAACATATATTGCAAAGTGCTTGTTTTTTTAAAGATCTTTTAATTAAAACCCCAATCATTGTAGCGAACAACCCCTTTAACTCTCTTTCCATAAGCTCTTTCCTACAAGTCCCAGACTGCATTGCAATCTAGGACTTTCCTCCACAGTTATCACTCTTAGGCCTCGTTCACACGGCTTATTTCGCCGCGGATTTGCCGACGGATTGACGATCGTCAATCCATCGGCAAATCAGTCAGAAATAAGTCACAGCCCATTTTCTATTGATTTCAATAGAAAAGACGGCTCGTCGTTCACACGACGCGTATTTCCGTGCCGGATTGCCGCCGTGGATTGACGACGGCAATCCGGACGGAAAAACAATGTGCATGTCAATTATTTACGCACGGATTCACCACGTACAATGAATGGAGATGGTGAATCCGTCGGGAAATCAGTTACAAATACGTGCCACACTTAGTGGCACTTATTTGCAACTGATTTTCAACTGATTTCAGAACGTATTTACGATCGGCAATCCGATGTAAATACGTTCTGAAATAAGCCGTGTGAACATAGCCTTAGGGTCTATGTGCTGACATTAGTGTGTAATCCCCCCAGATCTGTACTTTCAGTCATGATAATGATGATAGCTCGGACTCATGAGTCACCATGTAAACTGTACAGAACTGCAGTCATCATTTTCATGATAGCAGTACACAAACAACCCTCCAGCTCTGAACTGCTTCCACTATTGTTTGTAAGTCCTGCCAGCAGAACTCAAAGATAAACAAACAATTCCCCCTCCCCTGTAATTACTCTAAATTTTCTGCTCAGATCAGACCCACTACAGGGGAACGTTTCTGAGCTGAGCCTGGCTTCAAAGCACACCCACTGAGTGTGATGTAACATTCAGTGAAGCCATGTGAACAATGAACGTCACACTGCTTGTAGAGCAGGGGTGTGAAACTGCCGGCCCTGCAGCTGTTGGGAAACTACAACTCCCATCCCTGCCCAACTGTTATAGATTATTTCACATGCATGATGGGACTTGTAGTTTCCAAAAAGTGGGGGGGCCGGGCCGTTTGACCCTGTGTTTAGAGGATTGATTGAAGGGGGGGGGATAGGGCTTTTGGCTGGTTCTGCCGCAGGGTTTTTTATTAAACTTTTTTATTGGAATTTTAAAAAAATTTAAAAAATTAAAAAACAATTTGTGAGAACCCATTAAAAGGCCCTCAATTGGCCCCAAAATAAAAAAATAATAAAATGAAGTGGGCAGCTCCCTTTCATTTCACGATAAGATGTTTTTTGGAAGCCCTTGGGTTTTCCAAATCTGTCGGGCCCCTCTCAAAAGGGTTTTTTTTAAAATTTTTTTTTTTTAATTTTTTGAATTTAAATTAAAAAGATGAAACCCCAAGGGGGCTGGGGAAATTTTCCGGGGGGGTTTTTTTTAAGGTTTAAAAACCTTCGTCCTCACCAAAGGCTGAGGTAATCCCTTAATGGGAGTGTTTATTCAGAAAAAAAGTGGTTGCGGCTGTTGTCCCTTTGGGGAATCCTTGTGGGGAAAGGGGGTGGATGTTCCCTGTGCTTTGTTAGCCTTGTTTATTGGTTTCCTTTTTTGGGGTTAGTTTCTTTTTAAAAAATAGAAGGGAAAAATAAAAAAAAAAAATTCAACTTTGGAAAAACCCCCCTAAATTTTCTGGTAAACCCTAACAAAGTTTAAATTAAATTTTTTTAATCTTGCATCTTAAAAAACCGAAAGTTTATAAATTCCGCACAGAAATGGAAAATTCTTTTGGCAATTTCCCCCAGGACAAGAACCAGAGGAATCCTGGGCGAAAAAAGGGGGGAAATTCCCCTGGGGTTTAAACAAAGAATATCTGGGGGGGTAATTTGGGGACTTACCGATTTCCCAATGATTAAAGGAATTTTTTGTCAACAATTTAAACCCTTTTAAACTGGGATGGGCCCCCCGGCTGCATTTTAAAATCAAATGGGTAAAAAAATACCGAAAAAAAGGGGGCCCGTTAAAGGGTTTGCTTTTGCTGGTATTTCCATAATTCTGCCTCCCGCTCCCTATACAGGGTCCCAAGTCAGACTTTTTTTCATCTCCCTTTTACAACTATTTTCCCTCACTAATATAGGTGCTGGATTACTTCATTCCATTCTCCATACATAGGTGCCATGTCAGACACATTGAGTCACTATTAGGCATTGCCCAGGATGGGTAAGATTTAGAGTAGTGGTCATCAGCCTGCAGTTCCCGCTTTCCCTTTTCTAAAAAATTCTCTCAGTTGTTGCAAGGGGGGTCTTTGCTTTTGGGAGGGGAAGATGAGGATGTTTTGCTATTTTGGTTTTTTTTTGGCACTTTCATCCATGTACCTGGGTAAACCCCCCAAAACCCCTATATCCCTTTTAAACCCCCAAACCCCAATAACACGAAAACAATGGGATCTGAATGATGGATTGGGGGGACAAAAACCGGGGAATCATCAGCCCGCTTCGGATTTTTCATAGGGAGTCAAATGTCATATTTAAAACCCCCCTTTGAATGGGTTTTTTTCCCCAAAATTTACTTCCTTTTCCTGTTATCTGCCGGAAGAAGATAAAAACAAATTTTTTTGGGGTCCCTGGAAAAATGCTGCAAGGGGGGTGGGAGGGGGAGGAAGGGGGGCCCCACGAGGAAACGAGGGGAGGTAAGCAAGGGAGAGTCTGCAATGCTTAATAAAATAATTACATTACAAATAGGGATTCTCTATAAGCAGAAACCCCAAAAAACCCCGGGACTTTTTTCCCCCCTTGCAAGCTCTTTCTTGTTCCCCGTCATCGGGTAAGTTCAAAAAACCAAGATCAGCTCCCCGGGGGGTGTTAATTTTAAACTTTTTTGTAACTAAATACATGTAAAAAAAAGCCCCGTTGCTCTCCAGGCTTGAATTTTATAACACATTTTTATTTAAAAGTGATTATTAAATACCCATTTTGGAAGGGATTTCCCACGTCCCAAAATAAAAAACAGGCCCCAAAACCCCTTTTTTAAGGGGAAAAGACACTGCTATTTTTTAGTTCCCAAAAAATTTGTTTTCATTTGGGTATTGGCTTTTGGTTGGGGGTTCCCGGGGTTTACCCAAAAAATTTCGGGGAAATACGACGTGTTTTAAAACCTTTGTGCAAAATCTAAACTGAGGCAACAAAAACAAAAATTTTCTGCCCGGGAGTTTAAATTTTAAAAAAGGTAAATTTTCCTCCCAAAACTGTGGTTTTTTTTGCCCCCTTGAAATTTGGGAATTTTTCCCGGAATTTCCAAAGGATAAAGGGGAAGGGATTTCCTTAAAGATAACATGGTTATTCCAAAACTTTTTTTTTTTTTCCCTGCACCCAGATTTGAGTTTCCGTGGGTATTTTAAAATTCAATTTTGTGAAAAAGCAGCAAAGGGGGTGGGGAAACCCAGTAAATGGCCGTTTTGGAAATATACAAAAGGATTTTAAAAAACCCCATCATATTTTATTATTATTATTATTTTAAATTTTTAAAGGCCCAATTTATTTTAGGGGCCCCTTGGGACATTCGGCGGGGGAGTTACATACACAACATAAGTCAAACAAGGGGGCCCGTGATAAAATTTAAAGAAGACCCCAATTTTGGGACGACCCGAGGGGGAGATGGCCCTACCGCGAGGGATTTTCAATCTACAAGGGGGGAAAAAAAAAAAAGAAGGTGAGGGGGGCTTTTATGTGGAACGGGTTGTGTAAGCGGGGGTTTTGGAGGTTTTTGGCTTGCCTGAAAAATGGGTTTTCGGTTGCTTTTGAAGGGACTTTAAAGTGGGGGGGAAGTTGATGTGTTGGGGGCAGTTTAGTTCCCCGAGTGTGGGGGAAAACAGGGGAGAAGTCTTGGGGACCCGGGTTGTGGGGAGGAGTGATTAAAGGGGGAGGAACCCGAGAAAAAAAAGGCCATGTGGGGGAGCCCCGGAAAGGGAATTTCATGAGGGGGAAAAATTTGGAAATTAGGGAAAAGAGTTTTGGGGGGTGAGGTTTTGGAAAACCTTGGTAGGGCACTGAGGGCAAAAAAGAATTTGAAATTTGCTGGGCAACGGGGAAGCCAAATGAAAAAGATTGAAAAGAGGGGGGGGGGAGAGGAAAAAGTAGGGGGGGAAAAGGTGGGAATTTTAAAAGGGGCGGCCCCGAGTTTGGGGAATTGTTTTAAAAGGGGAAAGATTGCTAGAAAGGGGGGCCCCAAAAGGGATTTTTGCAGTAGTCTGGGGGGGGAGATGCAAGGGCAAGGGCAGATTTTTTTAGTGTCATAGTTTGGGGGGAAAAAGAGCGGTGCGGAGATGTTTTTAGGTGGAGGCGGCAGGCCGTGGTTGAAGGGTTTTTTTTGTTGGTTTGAAAGGGTGAGTGGGGAGTTTGAGGTTTTCCCCCAAAGGGAGCGGTTTTGCGGAACAGGTTTAGGTGAACAAACCGTTGTGAAGAAAAGAGAGATAAAGGGGCAAGGGGGAAAGGGTTTGGGGGTGGGGGTTAGTTTGTTTCTCCCAAATTTGTTTTTGGAGGTTTTAGGAGGAAGAAGGAGGAAATGGAAGCCGACAGTAGGGATTTTTGGGAGAGTAGAGGGGGGTGAAAACTTTGGGGCCCCGAGGGTGTTTGGTTGGGTATCCCTCCCGCAATAAGGTGATAATGAAAAAGCCGTTTTTGAGGTTTGAGGGTTTACCCGGGGCCAAGAGTGTAAAAAAGAGAAAAGTAGAGGACCCAGGGAAATGACCCCTGAGGGCCCCGACCCCGAGAAAAAGGGGGGGGGGGAGGAAGGTGGGGCGAAAGGGAATTTAGAAGGGGCCCCCTGACCCTAGGTAAAAACCCCCCCGGGCAAACAGAGGGTTAAAGGTTTTCTTGCTTTAAATTTCCCTTTTTAAATGCAGCCCCTGCCCTTGTCGTTTGAACCCTTTTGTGTTTTTAAACAAGTAAAAGGGTAAGAAAAACAGAAATTTTTTTTCCGCCAAAATAAAGCTTGGGTTTTGGTTGCTTTTGTCAAGTAACGTTTTGGTTGCCCCAAAAAAAAAGCATCCAAAAAAAAAAAGCCAAAAACAAAAAAAAGGGACCGTTTGGAAAAGAACCCCCTTTAAAAAAAAAAAAAAAAGATTTACCCCTTTTACCCGTGTGGCCGGGCAGCAGGGCTTTCCTGGCGAGATACTAAATTTAAGTTTTGCACATGTTGGGGTTCTCCCCTACCCCGTGTTATAATTGATTCTCCCCCTGCTTCAGGAAGCTGAAAAGCTTCCCCGCCTTTTGGTCTTAAAAAGGGAAAAGGCAGGCCCGTAGAGTTGCTGTTTTCTTCCCAAAATTTATTAAATCTTCACCGGGGGGAGGAAATTTTTACTTGTTTAGAAGTGCCCTTACAGGGGGAAAATCCCTATCACCGTCTCATTACTCGCTCACCTCATTGATTTTGATCTCTTGCAATTCCCTTTCCCCCAGCGGGTTTTAAAGTGGGGCGGAAACGAAAAAGGATGAAAGTGTCTCCCGGTTTCCCAAGTGTGTTTTTTTCCTGCCAAACCCAATGGTTTCTTTTTTCAATTTGGTTTAAAAAGATCGTTTTTTTGTAATTAAAAAACATACAAATGATTGGGGAATTGTAAAATTGTTTTTTTCCCCTTGCTGAGGGCAAAAGTGTGACAGAAAAGGGGGTGGGGGTTTTTTGGGACTCCCTTAATTTTTTGTAAGGGGTTTTGTTTCACCCGATGTATTTCAAAACTTTATGTGTTTTGGGAGCTAGCGTGATGCGTACTACCCTGGCCCGGGGGGCGGGGGGAAAAGGGGTTAAACCCCGCCGGCCCCACAGTAAAACATTAAATGCCCCCCCCCAATAATTTAACCCTCAATTTTCTCCCCCCGGGGCCTTTTCAACCCCGATGGGGAAAAGGAGGGGGTAATCCCTTTGTTCCCCCAAAAGGAAACCCCATGAATTTCCGTTAAATTTCGCCCGTATTAAAGTGCCAAAAAATGCAGAAAAAAGGGGCAAAAAGGTTTTAAAAAAAGTTTTTGGGAACCCTTGCCTAAGTTTAAGCAGTTTCGGGCATTTAATATTTAAATTTAATTTCCCAAGGGCCCCCTGGTGGAGCACTGGCCAAAAACCCCCATTTAAATATACCAAAAACCCCCTTTTTTAAAAGTAATTTGGGAACAAAACAGCGAAAAGGGGGTGGGGTACAAACCCCCCAAGAATTAGGGTAACCTTTTCAATTTTTAGTTTTTTCGATTTTAAAGGGGCACACCCCCCTGAAAAATATTATTTTCCCCGGGTTGGGGCTGCCCTTAAAAAGGGAGCAGAGGCTTTGGGATTTTGGGAACTTTCTTGAACCCCATTGGGCCTGGGGAATTTATAAGTTGCCTTCCGTAAAAAATCCCGTGTGGCAAGAAATTTCCTTCCTTTATTTGGGTTATGTTGCAATTTAAAATTTAGTTGGAAACATTATTGGGACTGCTTTTTGTCGCCCGCATTGGTTCCCCGACCCGCCAGAGCATATTTGGCCCTGGTTTTTTTTGGGTTTTGGAGGGCATTGCATTAAAACCCCCTAACCCGGGGTTTTTCTGCATGGACTCAAGTGGGAAAAGGGGAATTAAAATACCCGTTTTAAAAAAAACCCCCCAAGTGTTTAAATCCCTGTATCCCCCCCTTTAACCCCCTTCTTTTGTTAGTTTCAGGGTAACTGGAAATTTTTCTGTAAAAAAAAGTTTCTTTCCCCAAGCACTACAGATCCCCACTCCTCCAATTTCTTCCAATTACAACTTGTCATTTATAAACTGACCTTTACTGTGCCAAACAGTTCATCCTTTATGTGTCCACCACCAAACTCCTTCTTGACAGTCGCCCTCGTGGCTGCGTACAACATTTTCAGCCGCACCTGTCGCCAGACAACAATGATGGTCACAGAAAATTTAAGTTACAGGTTTCACTTAAACATGTGGGGAATAATTTTACAAGTAACATCCCCAAACAAGCTGAAAGTTTGCCCAGAGGGTTTTACCCCTTCTGGACCCCAAGGGCCCATGAGCAGAATGACCCCGGGTCCAGGGTGGGGAAGTTTCACCTGTACATTTATTCCCCCGAAAAAAAAAGGGGAAAAAATGTGGGGGGTGTAAGATTTGGTATCCCCCCTTGTTGCCTTTATATGTACATAGTGTTTTATTACTTTTTTTGTGCGTTTTAGCATCTATCGTGGGTCCATGTTATGCTTCAATGCCCCGGGTTCAGGCACTTTTTGGTTTTTTCCAACACATGATTTTATAGGCTGCTTTATGTGCGTTATGTTTTTTTTATCTTTTGTTTTTTGTTGCTTTTTAATGGGATAAAAAAAAATTGATATCTATTTAGTCTTAGGGTATGTTCACATGGAGTGTCGGATCCATTTTGGATCAGAAAAAACGCCTCTAAATGCACTGTGTAAATCGAAACCCAAACAGAGGTGCATTTTTGGTTGTGTTTTTTTGCAGTAAAAAACGCACCCTATTTTTTAAGGGGTTGTTCGCTAAAATGATTGGGTTTTTTAATTAAAGATTTTTAAAAAAAACAAGCAGCTTTGCAAATTGTTCATTACAAATGTCCTACTGTTTTTGACTAGCCCTGTTCTTAGGAGTGCCTCGTTCTCAAATTTCTTTAGCAGCCAACCTGTTGTCCTTATTTATGGTGTCAGGTTGAATGACTCTCACCTTTGAGACGGGTCGGAGCAGGGCCCCCCCCGCACAGAATGCTTTGTAGTGGGGGAGGGGGAGGGGGACTCTGGTTCTATGTCCGTGTCCCTGGTTTAAACCCCGGGGTGGTCCCTGCTTCCTCTGCTCTCTACACGTTTGAGCAGGGGGGTGATCAATAGATGTGAAGAGTGACCTGTTTGTTACTATAATCATGATTCTGTGGGCTGTAACTTAATAATATTACAGTTTGTGAAAAGTTATGCTGTGTTTGTACTAGGGCAATCTGAGAAACATTTTGAGCTTTCCGCCTCTGTTTGGAGGGTTTTTTTTGTTTGTTGCTGGAATGTGGAGTATGAAGCTAAGCAGAGGGTATAGGACACTTTAGCAAACTGACCCTTCTAGGCAGGCACACAAGGGTTTTCCCTGCGCAATCCGGATAGCTGCTGTGTGCGGGGGAGGAGGGGGGGAAGAGGGGGGGGGAAGAGGCGAGAAGCTAGCACGCCCCCCCAATTCAACTCCCCTTCACAGACGAGGCTGGGGAAAACTATTAAAGAGACAATCCCTTTAAAAAGTTCATCTGCTGCGTCAAAATGTCAAAAAAATTTTACATGACAATTCTTTGCAGATCCCAAAAAGCATCAGAAAGACGCAGTAAAAAACCCCTCGGTGACCCCTTTTCTGAACACGATGGTGTTTTTTTAATGAAAGCAAGAAATACACTGCAAAATTGTTATATGCGTGTTTGGGTCCGTTTAGGGTCTGAAACACAGATCCAAACACTCATATAAAAACGGATCCAACACGTCGTGTGAACATACCCTTAGGGCCTGCCCGCATGGCAAGGATTTGCAGCCGGTTTTTCAGATGGTTTTCGGTTTTGAAAACCTTCTGCAAACTGGCTGACAAACTTTATGGACCTCTAAGGAAAACTGTGCAGCGGTCCCCACTGCACGGATTTTCCGCCCCTCGGTTTTTCAGACCGCCGACGGTCCGACAAACATTGAACATGTTTATTCTTCCGCCCCGATTTTCAGGCGGAATATGAACATGCTTCTGTGAAGGGGAGGGCTTTTTTCGGCTTTTCTTTTCTCTGCTAATCGCAGCCCAAAAACAGGACAAATACCGGTCAGATAAACCGACCAGTATTTGTCCTGTGGTGTGGGGACGCGGCCTAAGGCTATATTGACACGGAGTATTTGCGGACGTAATTACGTCCGCAAATACGTCCCGAAATACGTTTCAAATACGTGTCACAAAGTGTGGCACGTATTTTGCGTCGTAAATACATTCCCCATTCTTTACTATGGGGATTTACGTCGGGAAATACGTCTCATGTGAACGAGGAAGGGCATATTTTACATTGGAATCAATGCTTATCTAATTGTTCATTATTTTACACGTATTTCGTTACGTATTTGCGGACATAATTACGTCCGCAAATATTCCCCCGAAATAAGCCGTGTGAACATTGCCTTACACTCTTGTATTTTGTAGGTATACATTGTTGCTACTTGCACAGTTATTTATGTATTTTTTGTAGCCCACATTTAATTCTGTAAATAGGTGTACTGATGCATTGTAGGACAGAAGCCAGATGTGGGATAAACCCTCAACAGCCAGAAGGCCACAAAGGGGAGTAACTAACCGATGTCCCAATATATCTCTTATTACAATGTGACCAGAGTGGAGTAAACATGTGTGACTGTGGGTCTTGTGTCATACCGGAGAATGATCAGGTGACCATGACAAGAAGAGCCATTCATATCCCTGGGCGTTCTGGCTGTCCAGACGGTACAAGATGTAACATGGCTGACTCTCATCCAGGAGAGGAAGGATGAACGTGTCGTAGTCTTGGTCCCAGTTTTTTCTGAGCTCCTTGTGAGCTCCCAGCACAAGCTGCTCTACAGGAGAGAAGAAAAGATCCAAATCATTCCAGACATTTTCCCTGCACCGATACATTGAAACAAACCATAATGACAGGAGGGAGGTTTGTGCTTCTGATGCGGATCTCACAACATTGTCTAGACTGGATAGATTTGTGATCAGGGCTGGATCAGGATGAGTTTTCGGCCTCTGGATATAAACAATGAATGTCTCTATTCACTGATAAAGAGGGATTTGCAACACTGGGCTTCATTTATTAAAAAACTGTCTAACAGAAAGACCGTGTTGCCATAGCAACCAATTAAAGGCCAACTTTTATTTTTTCCAAAGCAGTACTTTGATTGGTTGCTATGGGCAACAAAGACAGTTTTAGGGGATGTTCACACGCCATTTCTCACTCTGAAAAACATATTGACATATCACTGGGAAAAACGTATCCAACCCCGGACCCAAAGGGTGCTGCCTGTTTGAATGCGTCTTCTGTGCAGCAGAAACACAGCAGAAATGTCAATTCTTTGAATGGATCCGAAAGACGCATGTAAAAGCCACATTGGCTATCATTGAAAGCAATGTAAATCACACTGCACATTGTTAGATGCGTGTCTGGGTCTGTTTAGGGTCTGAAACACGGATCCAAACACGCAACTAAAAACGCTGTGTGAACATCCCCTTTTAGGCCAATTACGCCCCGCAATTATGCTGTGTGTTCGGTAGCTCTTGCGGGGTGGGGGGCCGGCGCCACCCTGGCCCTATAGACATTCATTACTAGCGGCGTGTATTCGTGGATTACCGTAATGACTGGGACGTATCTCGCCCCGTATTGAGCGCAGTACGGCGTGAGATACAGGGCGAGATACGTACCAATTTAAGCCGTGTGAACATAGTTAAGGAACGTTCACACGCCTGATTTGGACACTGATTCTGGCGAATCGGCGGCCAAGTCTGACTGTAATTCACCTCACATTGTTGCAAATGGAAAATGCACATCACAGTGCACACAACACTGATTTTTCTGGGTGTGGATTTATATTAAGCACTAAAATAAAACGGATGTCAATTCTTTATGTGGATTAAATAGTGAATCCTCACATAGTATATGGAGGCTGAAGATCTGCCTCCAAAATCAGCATCAAATCCAAGTCCATAATCTACGCTTAATTGGAGCAGATTTTAGTTAGCTGGATCACACGCTGATTTAGTGCTGAAATTGTCAGCGCTGCAAATCAACCTAGTGCACCTATATTTTCATAAATGAGGCCCATGAAAGAGGTTTTGCCATAAGGCTGGCTCATAGCTCAGTAAATGGGGAGATGGTTGTGCTTTCACAGCGCTCCCCATTCATGTCTGTGGAAGTTCCAAGTATAGCCGAGCACACACTATTCTACTCGCTATATTCAGAACTTCCTTAGAGAAGAACCAGGAGAACTACACAAGTGCGGCCCTCTCCCCACTTACTCATAGCAAGCTACCAGCAGACCTCAGAAAGGGATTTTACTACATGGTAAAACCCCTTTAAGTGTAGTATTAGATGGGAGAATGTTCTATTATACAGTGCTAATCACATAGGACGGCACAACCCCTTGATATAATAGTCACAGACTCAGGTCCATAACCAGTAAGCTCATCATAATGACCCCTCTACATTTCCAGTGCATTGGGGTCACTACAAGTCTCAGTATGTGGGGCGTCTGGTCCCATTACTGCACATGGACTGGGGTCGTCCTTTCTAAGCTGAGCTGACGGCCGCATCTCTCAGCAGAATGTGTTTATCTTGCAGCTATTCTGAGCCGCAGCATTCCACGTGACAGCGCACTTTTTCCATGAGCTGCTACTTGGCTGCGCTGCTATGACAGATCCCTGCGGCTCCGACCTCTCAGGTGGCGGTCAGCGGTGAAAGGGCATGAAGGACACACAAGGATTTACTGGTCAGCACATGGGCCCTTCATCAAGCAACATGTTAACCCTTCCTTCTTCATCATGAATCATGTGGGATACCTCCGACCTCTAGGACACACAGCTGTCTTGGGAACGGGCTCTGAAAAGTCTTGCCCATAACTCTCCATTCTGTTCTACAAGAGCTCCGAGCACAGCTGAACTCACCACCCGGCTATCCCTGGAACTCCCATAGAACAGAACGGAGAGTTGTTCGCAAGCAACCAACTCTCCATTCCGTACTGAGACTTTGTGGAGCCTATTACAGAGATAGGTGCGGGTCCCTTCTATTAAAACCAAAAAACCCCTTCATGATATTTTCGGGTCTCCTCAGTGTCCTTCAGACCAAGGCTTGTCAGCACACAGGAATCCCTGCTGCTTAACACGTCCCGGAGAATTAACTGCTGCAGCACATATCTCATGCCTCAATGTGTGTGGTCTACCGGCCCTAGGACTGGCCAGATCACCGGGACCTGTTGTTCATCACAAAACCGGTCATTCCTTGCTCTACTTATTCCTTATACGCCATGTTCACTCCTTTCACAGCTACATGAATGCTAAGAATATAGAGTTACATAACAGCATACTGGACCCCAAATCTACCCTGTACCAGGACTTCAAGGAGCTGTCCTGACTCTGCTTTCACCCAATAACTTAGTACTGTTAAATACTAATCAGTGATTCCTCTTCATTCTCCTCTGATCTTATTTAAAGGGAAACTCCTTATGTATTATTGTCTTTGCGCTGTGCTCACAATCAGCAAAAGTAACTGCCGAGCCACAAATGCCAGCAGGTGCCTACACTCAATATTTAAGCCCTATATAGATCATGTAGACATTACATACACATATATATACATGCACACAGGTAAGCCAGACCCCCGGCTATCTATAGCCGGATGGGGGGGGGTGGAGGGGGGGGGGGTTTGAGGTCTGGCTTACACACACATATTATATATATACACACACACATACATATAGACACATCCAGGCAGGTAAGCCAGATAGCTATCTATCTATCTATCTATATATATATATATATATATAACTAGCCGGGGGGGGGGGGAGGATGGGGTGTCTAGTGTATATATATACATACACACACATACACTCATACATACAGGCAGATAAGCTAGACCCCCGTCTGTCTGTCTATCTATCTATCTATGTAGCCAGGGGTCTGGCTTACCTGTTTACTTATTGTATCAGTTTCTGGATAAGCTGGGTATCAATTAATACTGAAGTTTCTACAGTGGCTGTCGCCCAGTTTTATCAGAATTTTAAAAGTAATATAACATTGCATTTACAACCATACATAATTTGCCAGAAAACAATTGATACTGTCTACCATAAAATAAAGAGCACCGGGTGGAATTTTCAACACTATGACAGAGGAAAACAGCTCTAGTGACAAGGAATAATATTACATTCTAGGGGTGATGGACGCTGTAAACCTTCATTCTCTGCATTTTGTAGGCTTCTGGCCTTGACATTACAAAGCCCATTCCAGAGAACTGAAAGTGCCTCCCTCCCCCCAGCCCCCCGGAGACTCACCATCTTCGATGACCACTTTTATCAGCCGGATTGATCCATTTCGAGCTTTGGCGAAGAAATCCTTCAGTTCTGGAGTAGCTATAAGAACCAAGAACATACCGGTGAGTCACTAGAGGAAGCGGGCGAGGAGAGAGCTGCAGGACGGGAGGCTTCAGGACGTCTGTCTGGGATCAGCTACAAATGGGCAAGAGCACATGAGCTAAACTCGATCCCTGATAGCATAACCTCCCAAATATAGCACGGGACTGGGAAGGGGGAGGCCAGGGCTGGTGACGAGCGGCTGTTTCATACGAGAGGGATAAACACTGGGCGCTATGTACATAGAATCATCGTGTCACCGAGGGGGCAGAGGTTCATGCCCATGAGTCCTGCTTTACAGATGTTACTGTGTTTCTGCACCTTCCGTGACTGATGGGTTGGAGGACTCACATCTCTAGGATACTCGAGATAAGACGGGCAAAAGGTGACCCCAGAAACATGAGCACGCCTGCCATTTATGACCGCGCTGACATGCAATAACCACCAGGTATATGAATCACCAACCCCCAGCACCAGGTAACAGCGTAAGTGCATGTCATTAATATCTCGATTATAATGGTTAGTAGTGATGTCACTAAGAGCAGAGCTGTCATTATAGGAGGACACAACCTGGACATTAATTAGAGATAAGACATTCAATCAGAGTTGGTGAGATGTACACTACACCTATGATGATGAGCACCCGCAGGAGGCGGCGCCACGGAAGCAGTAACCCCGCAGGAGGCGGCGCCACGGAAGCAGTAACCCCGCAGGAGGCGGCGCCACGGAACCAGTAACCCCACAGGAGGTGGCACCACGGAACCAGTAAACGCAGGAGGGGCGCACGGAAGCAGTAACCTCGCAGGAGGCGGCGCCACGGAAGCAGTACCCCCGCAGGAGGCGGCGCCACGGAAGCAGTAACCCCGCCGGAGGCGGCGCCACGGAAGCAGTAACCCCGCAGGAGGCGGCGCCACGGAAGCAGTAATACCCCCCCCCCCCCCCCCCCCCCCCGCCCCCCCCCCCCCCCCCCCCCCCCCCCCCCCCAACGGGAGGTGGCACCAGGCACCTGTAAGCCTCTAGGTTGTGCTACACACTTAGGAGCTGGCAAGCTGAATTGCTCTGTGCTGCTTGTAATTGGTCTGGTCCCTGATTTTTAGACCTCTGCACACCTCATCTTCAGTTTACTATTTTATAGAAAAAAAAATCTATAGTTCTGAGCACAGCGGCAGTGTCAGACTTAGTGTTATTTATCAGCACAGGAGTTGTATATTTAGTACCAAGGACCGGAATCAATCCCGTCCTCTCCTTGCCAAATTCTAATCTATCCCAGAAACTATCCACACACAAGGAAAAGATGCGTGACAGGAAGTGCAGAAATAATCTCTGCCTCCGTGATCAGGGCTTTATGTCCCATATGTCCAGTGCAGAGACGCTTCCATCCATATGTGACAGCTGCTTTTCTCCTCTTGCTCCGGCACTGTTCTAAGCTTCAGATTTCGGCAGCCCTTTACCATTAATGTTATGCTGTCAGCTCAGTGCTTGTTGTCATATACACCCCCATTTCATCCCAGTCACTCACTGCATCATCGCTGTGTACCCTGAGCCTGAGATGTGATTATCTGGGTGCAGCCGGTGGGCGGTGATGCTGTGAAGTCACTGTTATATTATCATATAAATAGCATTGATTGCAGCATATGGATTCAGCCGCATTAAAGAGGACCTGCGACACCTCCTGACAGGCCTGTCTTAGTAACTCCTTCTGTTCCCTGTGAAATAACAATCCTGGAGCCTCTTATACCTGGGTTGTGCTTTTTCTCTGTTATTCCTCCTGAATCTGTCAGATGGGTGTTACCATTTAGGGCTGTGACCCTGCAGTGTGACATTGTCCAATCAGTGCTGACAGAGTCAGGGTGCTTAGACACCCAGCTGACAGATTCAGTAATACATTTCCAGGAAGAATAAAGGAACCACAAAGAGCTATAAGAGAAGATGCTCCAGAATTGTTCATTCACAAGGATGCACTAAATCCGACATGTCAGGAAGCACCACAGGTCCTCTTTAACAGATATACTGTCAATGTTAGGCACCTGTATTGTGTTTAGTGTAGAACTACAAGTCTCAGCAAGACATTATATTAATAGAATTAAGTCTTTGGTTACATAAAAATTCCTTTAGTCATTCTCAACTCTGTTCCCAAACCAACATGGCTGCCCAGTCATACAGTAATATTCCCTTAGGCTAGGTTTACACGTCAAAATTTCAGTGCAGAATCAGCTTGGAATCTATACCATTAAGCTTTTGCTGTTAAAAATATAAATTACAATTTTTTTTTTTTTTTTAAATAAAATTACATTTTTCTTTTAATATTTTCCTTTATAATAAGGGCATATTCACACAGCATGTTGGATCAAATTTTGGTTGTTTGGATCTGTGTTTCGGACCCTAAACGGACCAAAACACGTATCTAACAATGTGCGGTGTGATTTACATTGCTTTCAATGTAAAAAATGCATCGGTGTTCCGACGAGTGATTGCTGATGCCTCTTTCTGATGCGTCTTTCGGAATCCATTCAAAAAATTGACATGTTTAATTTTTGATTCGAAAGACGCAGCAGGCACCTTATTTAAAACTATATGGATGCAATTTACGCAGCGCTTTTGGGTGCATTTTTTGGATCCAACACGACGTGTGAACATACCCTTAGGCCGTGTTCAGACGGCATATTCAAGCCATAACTGCGAGCTAACCGGCTAACCTTCAAGTCAGGGGGACATTTTGAGGCTTTGGAACCAATTACGAGTTTTCGATAGTTAAGGTTTTAATATACAATGGTCATCCAGAGTCAATTTCCAGTTTATGTTGAAGGATCCCTGCATCCTATATTTTGAAGGAAAATGAAGCACAGTCATTGGTCAATCAGTGCTCTCTCTCTCCATTTTACTCTAAGGCCATGTTCACACGGCTTATTTGGACGTAGTTTTCGGAGCGTTTCCACTCCCAAAACCTCGCCCGAAACACGCTTCTTCATAGCCAGGACAAAAACCCTGCGAAAACTGCGCCCAAAACCGCACCGAAAACGCGCTTCAAGAATTTACATGACAATTGTTTTTCATTTGTTCCAAAGAAGGTGAAAAAACCTCGTGTGTGTGAACTACAACGAGGTTTTACTAGGAATCAATTAAATGAACTGGGGCGTTTGGAAGGGGTTTTTGGGGCGGAGGAAATGCTCCGAAAACTTCGTCCAACACCTCGTCCAAATAAGCCGTGTGAACAAGGGTATGTTCACATGACGTCTTGCCTCCGTATGAACATACGCTTTTCAGATGCGTCTCTCTGTTCCTCAAAAACAGACCCAGAGACGCATCTAAGGCTATGTTCACACGGCTTATTCACGGCGTAATTGTGGGACGGATTTCGTCCACAATTACGCCGTGTGCTCCAGAGCGGGCGAGGGCGGAAGCCCGCCCATAGCCCATTCATTTTTTCTCGGGCGTATACGCCTTGAATAATTGACATGTCACTTTCTCCCTGCTCGACGATTTCGCGATCGGGGAGAGGTGACGGATTCCATAGTTCTCTATGAGAACTGTGGATTACCGTAATGACTGGGACAGATTTCACCCATATTTGTGCAGTACAGTGCGAATTACGGGCTGAACTCCGTCGCAAAATAAGCCGTGTTAACATTGCCTAACAATTAGCAGTGAGTTTATCACTGCCGGCAATGACAGACTGCACGCAAATACGGCTGAAATACGTCCCAGTCATTACGGTAATCCACAGTTCTCATAGAGAACTATGGATTCCGTTCCTCTGTGGGAAAAAAGGGCACATTTATCCCGGCGGGACACGCGCCTTGGATAATGAAAGTCTATGGGGCCGGCGAGCTGCTGCCCCCCCCCCCCCCCCCCCCCCCGCCCCCGTACACACGCTGTAATTGCGGGCAAAATCTGTCCCGCAATTACGGCGTGAATCAGCTGTGTGAACATAGCCTAACAGTTATACTCTGTGCCATCTGTAGCTACTTGGACTATTAAAAGAAGACGCTCCTATGCTGTAACACCCACATGACAGACCAATTTCACCCAAAGGGGGGGGAAACAATTTCCAAAAACCCCCTCAAAGGTTTTCCAAAACCCTAGCCACGGGTGAAGGAAAATATCAAAAGGATGGTTTTCCCCTTCCCGTTGTTTAGCTCTTTTGGCTTGTCTAGATGGATTTCAAAATGTAAAACCCTCAGCTTGGGAAATCTAGAAGCCTGGGTTTCCCGTGGGTTTTTTTGGCCCCGGCCAAGCCTTTCCTCTGCATGTTTTTGCAGAACACAGCGGCCAGAGCAGATCTTTTAGATAGGAGCAGCAAAGCGTCCTTGGTAAAGGAATTTTTAACTTTGGCCCGGGGGGTGAAAAAAAAGGGGAGATTTTGAGCGGGCCCCGCCCCCAGCTATTTTTTTAACGTGACAGCGAAGGGCCCTTTTAAAAACCCCGGGGTGAACTCCTGTTATAACTGAAAGCTGTATACCTCTGGGGCACGTGACCCAGATTTAAGCTGGGGAACCTTTATTTCCAGTTTACAGGGTAAAATTTCTGTGGGGCCCCCGGGGTTTCCACACCCGGGGGGCCCCAAAAAGGGGAAAAAAATGCCAAGAAACCGGGAAAAGCTCGTTCTAAAGGGGGGTGAATTTACGACGTTTTGTGGGAAGATTTTGGAATTAAATTTTTCCCCAAAAAAACACCCTCAAACCGGGTAAAAAATGTTACCAGTAAAATCTCCTCCGTCATTTCAAAAGCAAGTTTTACGATTGTATTTCTCGGCGTAAGCAGCCGATAGAAGTGACAGATCAAGAAATAGAAAGGTATAAGTGGCAGAGGCTTTCCTCAGTTGAATTTTATGCTTTTGGGCAGACGTTTCCTTTTTTAACAGCGCCAAAAGATGGTGTATTGCAGCCGTCCTGATGCGCCGTAATACATGTTTTTAAACATTCCCCTTTGGGGCATGGTTTTCCCCCGGGTGATTTGGCGCCCATTTCTGCGCGGACTCGGCCCCCTCAGAATCGTAACCCAGATGTGACTGCAATCCGCCTCGCTGTGCACACGGGGCTGATTTTCATTAGCGCCAATTTATTTTCAGTCCTTTAAAAAGTTTAACGTCAAATTTTTTGAGGCGGGTTCTCACCCTTGCCCTTTGAAATCAGCGTCTTTTTACAGTTTCCAAAAAACTTCGCCTTTCCCCGTGTGGATTCCCACGCAAAAAAGCCCTTTTTAAACCCCCCCCTTAGAGGACTGGCCTTACCTGGGACAACTTTGGGGGAAAAAACCCTTGTGGGGAAAAAATAAATTTAAATTTTTGGGCCTTTTTTAAGGGCTTGGATGTAAAAAACTTTAAGGCCCCTTTATTTTCATTTTTTTCAAATTTATGTACAGCCCAAAAAGGGTTTCAAAAATTTAGCCTGGAAAGGAACCCTTTGACGGGTAATGAGGGAACATAGCTCATAAGTCCCTACTTTTGACTACATCTCTGGTTCACACAGATACATGCTTTTTTTTTTTGTCCTTTTTCGTAATTTCCTTTTTTTTTTAAAGGCTAAAGGAAAAAAGTATGAAAGGGGTAAAAATTCTGTTTTCCCCACTCCTGACATTTAATTATTTACATTTAACTAAAATTATTTTCACCAACACACCATAACCCAACAAACCACAAACACACCATACATACTTTCACAATAAAGAAATGTATACCTCCAAAAGTATTAAAAATTTACTAAGGAAAAAAAAGATTTCAAAGCAAGGTTTTTTGGTTTTTAAATTTAGGGCCTAAAAAAAAACCAGAGGAAAAAGCTTGTCTACTTTTTTGGTTTTTTCCCATAAATTTAAAAAATTTTAGTTTTAACCTTTTTTTAATTACCCTGAAAAAATTTAAAAAGGGTTGTTGGGGGCCCAAGGGGATGTTCACACGGCTTACTGGGCCGTATAGTTCCCCGCTGCTTTAGCCAAAATGTTTTGGAAGGCCCGCGCGCAAATTTTCCCCAAAGCACGGGGGGCCAGGGGGCGGGCCAAAGACATGCATTTGTCTGCAAGCGCGTAATCGCCGTAACAAATGGCATTTTTTCCCTTTTCACCCCCCGGTTTCCAAAACGACACGTAATCCCTAGTTTTTCTATGAGATCCTAGGGAAAAAAAAGTAAAATTTCGCCGCGCATTTTGGCATATTTAAATGCAAAACGCTGTGAAATGCTTGCGCAAATTACGCCCACAAGACCCCCGGTGAACATACCCCCAAAATTCCCCTTCAGTGGGCGAAAACAAGAGTAACAATGGTTTTTGGAACTAGAAACCAAGGGGGTTTACATTTAAATAATGTGTTTGGGGTAAAATTTGCCATTAAAAAACCTTGGGGAAACACAAAAGTTGGTCAAATATTGCAAAAAAAAAAATAAACAAATCTGTGTTTTTTGCCAAAAAAAAAATGGAAAAAACAAAATTTAAAAAAATTTAAAGAAGCAGGTGTGGTATTTACTAGGTCTTATGTATGAAAACTGTCTGCGGGAAGACGGGCTTGGGTTTTTCCCCCTAGCAACCAAGGGAAATCAGCATTTTATTTCAAATTTAGTGCTCGGAGAATTAAAAAACTGAGTTTCTGATGTTGGTTGTAAGGGCCCAAAAAAGGTGTCTTACTGCTACTCAGTTATTTGCCAATTGGGGAAGGCCCCAGTGTTTCTCTCTTTGGCTTCCTACATTTCTTGATGTGTTTTGTGTTGCAGTACGTCATGGTCCATGCTTTTCTTTTTTTTTTTGGGCCCTTTTTTTGGTACGTTTTTTTCTTCAGAAAAAATTTTGAAAACTTGGGGGGCATTATTTGTAAAAAATTACTGAAAAAAAGAAAAACCCCAAAACCAATACATACATACATTTCGTTTTTTTTTATTTTGTACACAGAGGAAAAAAAGCAATGGAGGTCTATGGGGAGAAAACACCACCAACTGCCCAAACAAGGCAGAAATAATGCCCCAGAGGGAATAAAATGCCCCACAGAAAAAACAACATGGGTAATGCAAACCAGATTTCCATTATGTCTTCCAGCTAAAGTCCCACTGCTGAAGTTTAAAAAAAAAAAAAATGCAGCAAAAACCACATGTATTTTTACAAAAACTGGGACAGATTATTAAAGGGGTGTTTCCATCTCACACATTAAAGGTATATGGATAGGACATGCCATCCGTGTGTCATCCCAGAGGAGGAACGCGCACCCATCTCAGAAATGGGCCCCCGAAAGCCTCAGTCCATTCAGATTGGAGAGCTGCTCACGCTTGCGCACTAGTCTCCATTCTGTTCTATGGGAGGTCTGAATACAGCCGAACACGGCGCTCACCTGTACTCAGAACTTCCATTGAACAGAATGGGAGGGAAATTGGGGCACAAAAACACAACCCTTCATTATTATTATTATTATTGTTATCCATATTACTTCCAGGGCGCTGAACATTTGAGGGGGGATACATATATAACATACAAAACAAAGTACAATGGTAAATGACTAACAACTGGTAAAGAGGCAGAGAGGAACCTACCCACGAGGGAAGAAGAAGAAGACGGCGGTGAAGGGCAGACATGTTTGGGTATGTTCACACGACGTAATTTTGGCGCGCATTTCGCCACGTATTTGCGCTCTAATATGGGCAAGATGTGGGCCGAAATTACGGTAATCCACAGTTCTCATAGAGAACTATGGATTACTCCTCCTTTCCCCGCTCGTACAATACGATCGTATTGTATGCGCGGGGATATAAGTGACTTGTCACTTATTCGCAGCGTTTTTGCCTGAGCCACCCCCCCCACTCGCACCACGTGAGTACCCGCTGATCAGCGTGAACTCCCGAGACACACAATGTATGCGCCGCAGTACATCGTGTGAACATAGCCTTTGTGGGGTGATGTAGGGCAGCAGGGTTATTGTAGGTCTACGGGCATGTTCACACGCCGGATTTGAACGTGGTTATGGCAGCGGGTTCCAATGCGGTTTCCGCGGCCAAAACCACGTCCAAATCGTGCCCAGTTTATTAACATTGTTTCCTATGGGAAACCGCGTTAATATTCTCACGCCGCGGCTTTGGGGCCACTTCCTTGCCGCGCGTGTTTCGGAACTCTCCTGTCAAGTCTTGACAGGGAGTCCTCAGCGAGTCAGCCGCGCGGTGCTGCAGCGGGTGTCGCCGCTATTGGTGCGCTGCTGGCGGCGCGGTTTTCCCCCTGCCTACTAATTTGCATGGGAGCAAACCCTTGCCGCAAGCCGCCCCCCAAACCATGCCCAACTTGCGCCGCGACCACGGCCAGCGTCCGCGCCACAAATCCGCGTCGGGAGACGCGAGTTTGCAGTGAGGTTAGGACGAGATCTGGCCGCAGGGACCGCAGCGAAAGCCGCGGTCAAACCCGCCGTGTGAACGAGGCCTTAGACTATCCTGAAGAGATGGGTTTTCAGGTTGCTTTTGAGGCTAGTGAGAGTGGGGGAGATCTGATGTGTTTTGGCAGTGAGTTCCAGAGTGAGGGGGAAGCCCGGGAGAAGTCTGGGAGATGGTTATGTGAAGAGCTGCTAAGAGGAGAGTAGAGAAGGAGGTCCTAATTTGAAGTGAATTCGTTGGGCAATGGGTAGCGAGTGAAGGGATTGGCAGAGGGTAGAGGCAGAGGAATAGGAGGGGATCAAGAGTGCTAGACAGGAGGCCACAAAGAAGGATGTTGCAGTAGTCTAGGCGGGAGATGACAAGGGCGTGGACTAGTAGTTTTGTATTATCGAAGTGAAGGAATGATAAGATTCGAGAGAGATTTTTCAGGTGGAGGCGACAGGCAGAGGTAGGGGCTTGGCTGTGTGGTTTGAAAGGAAAAAGGGTCTCCTTTTTTACAGGGGCTTTGGGGGTTTTTTTCAGGACAGCTGGGCCCCAATCTGGGATTGCACCTATCACATTTTTTAGGGGATCCCTATCAATTGTCAGAGGGGAAAACCCCCCTTTAAGGGGAGGAATGTGGTTTTGTCATCACAGACAATGATGATGTATCGACAGGATCAATGCCATCAATGTCAGATGGAACCCGCCCCTATTTCCAGAACGGGCTCCCGAAACTCCTTGTTCTGAATGGAGAAGCAGCTGCTCTTACATGGTCACTCTCCATTGATATCAATGGGAACTCCGAGTACAGACTAATAAAAATCCCGAACCCCCACTGAAGTGAGCCACTTCTTTATCAAAACGGGGATTTTGGGGGGCTCACTCTGAGAAAATGGGAGTGCTCCGATCTAACACTATCCCTTTAGGCCCTTAATGTTTTTGACAAAAAAAACCCCTTTTAAGAAAAAAAAGATTTTATTTTTTTAAAAATTCTGATTTTAATAAAAGAACTGATCAAAAAAACCTGAATGTGTGAACAGGTCTTAGCTAAAAAATTTTAAAAACGGGGGGGGCCCCAAAAAAAAAACCATCTATCCATAGACCGGGGAACAAATGTATGACCCCTGCCCCCTCCATATCATTAAAAATGGGGTCCGATCCTCCCCGTGTGAATGGAGTGCAAGGGCCCCCGCAACTTCCCCTTCATTTCTATGGGTCACCATAATAGCCAGCCTGTCCCCGGGTGGTTTCAGGCGCTCTGTAAAATGGAAAGCGCAGAGTGCATGGGGGTCTCTCCTCCAATCAATATTTGAGCCCCCCTTTATGATCATGGGGTCCCCCGGCGTTATACATTGATTCTCTATTCGGGAATTACAGATTAAGGGCAGGTATGGAATAAACCTGGCGCTAATCGATCGCATTTTCGGGCTGAAGGACAATGAACAATGGTGCCAAATTTACTAAGAGGCGACCTCACCCCATACTAGCGCCAGCCATTTCCTTAGAAGATGTATGAAATGCAGGGGCCCCCTTAATTTTTTTTGGGACAGGCCCCAACAGGGGGGCGCGGAAATTTTGGGCTCCCGTGGCACCATCGCTGGTCTCCTGCGTCCTCACCGTTATATCCCGGGGCTGGGTGGGATGTCACCTTTATGATGCGCTCTTTGCATGTACCGTCACATTCTGTTTTTTTAGCAACCAATTCCAAAAACCGGTGATACCCAAACCCTTTCCCCGTTGTTTAGAGAACCCTACCCAGGATAAGCCCGGGGCACGGTCCACAGAAAGTTATTTCAATATGGTATATACCCTTGGGAAGGGGCACCTGCTTAGGAAGCGGGGTTTAGGGAGCAAGGGCGGTGGGGTCTGAGGGGGTTGCACCAGACGGACGGGGAAGATGGGCACTTTCAAGGGGGCAGGACGTGGGGTTTACATAGGAGGGGGCAGTGTTGTAATCATTCCCGTCATATAATGAATGGTCCCCCTGCTGACTGTGCAGCAGGGGCCCCCGATTTTGGGTCCATCTTGTAACACCCGTCTTGGGGCAGCGGGGTCCCCGGGTACTCCCGTGGATACCCGTTTATGCCCATGTCGTGATATGTGACAGCTCGGGTCCGGGAGCGGCTCTTACTAGCCTGCGGAGGGGGCGGGGGCCGGATACCCGAGGGGGGGTGGGTACAAGGGGTATGGACCAAAGAGAAGGCTCGTTCCACGGCATGCTGGGCTGTCTGGAGCATGCCGGGGAAAAGTAGTTCTCCAATTGTAGGCGCTCCAGGGGCTCTGCAATGTGTCACTCGCTCCCCGGGTGTCTGCAGGAGAGGGGACGTGCTGGGGCTTGTGGTTCAGTTCCATTTAGTAATTATTTTGCGAATTCAGAAAAAAAACTTGTCTGCTCTCATGATTAAATTGGATTATTCAGTTGGA